>JBBPRH010000160.1:0-47316 GCA_038092915.1 Boletus pseudopeckii
TACCTTCCCTGAGCGGGACGTCGATGACCGGTGTCTGCGCGTCTATGCTGCCGGTGTCGATACCACCACCTATCCATTTTTGACCAACCACCCGGCGCTCATGCAGGCTCTCCAAAATCTCGTGCACCTACAGCAGATACCCGAAACAGAACGACCTTTCACGGAGTATCTGAATGCGCAGGTGAAGTTCGGCAGTACGGCAACGCCTGAACATATGGTATGGGAACACGGGAGGGATGTTCCGAATGTAAAAGGAAAATCCGCTCGACGAGTCTAGGTTGATGTTTGTAATCACAGTAATATCAGGTGGATTTGGGATGATCCACCGTGAATTTGTATGGTCGTCGAAAGGGCTGGGTGAATATGGGTTGAATACAGTACCAAACTTGTCCGAGTCGAGAGTCACTGCCACTGTGGTCGTACATACATTGACACCCAGTCGTGCGCGTGAAGATGCAGCCATTGACGGTGCCGCAGTGGCGCTCAGCCGCACACTTATCCTAACATTACTCCGTCATGGAGCGTGCTCGCGAGATTTTCCTTGAAATCTCTTCTGCCTCACACAATGTCACCATCGCTGCCAACAACTACGCCAAGCGCAAGGGGTTGCCTTGTGTTGCACGCTCCCATTTCCAGCTCGAAGCTGATATGCGAAGAATATCTGCTGCCTGCGATACTCTCGCAGGTATTTTGGACAGATCGGGTCTTCCGAACGAACCTGCGATCGACGTCAGGCTACAAGACTGGCTCAGCGGCGATGAGCCACGAATGTGCCTAGACACATTGAGTAGCATGGGGAAGCTCCTCCAAAAAGATATGCCCTCATGGAAGAATATGTTTATGGGAGGATTTGGCACAACGCCCACGCAAGACAGGATCAAGGAGGCTGCCGATCTCTTGAGTTCATGCAAATATTGTTTTCATTTCTTGTTTACGACAGACACCTGGTGAGTTTCTTTGGTATTGTGATGACCTGTGCATGACAGTATCACTTAGGAACAACGAGCGGTGTGTTCGACAACAGAAGGTCGAGCACGTCCAGGAGGGATCTCACATTTTCGACCAAACGTCACCGGTTTCCGTTCTCACGAGCATCGAGTGAGTGTTATCAACCGCGATAGACTCTCCTCTAATCAATGTCTAGCACTACCGTACCGGACACAGCCGTTTACCAGCACAAACATGCAGTTACACAGAGAAAACCCGAGAGGATGGATGATATGCAGAAGAAGAAGGAAGAAAATGGTGATCCACTCTTTGTCGAACCTCACTCGCGTGTAGTTGGCCTCACAGTTCCTGTTGTCTCCCTAGCGCGGAACTCCGAAGAGATATTAAAGTGGCTTGAGGGATTGAACTGCGTTGAAAAACAGGACGTTACTCTTTTGCTTCGCCAACCAGATACATGCAAGTGGTTGTTTGACACAACCGAGTACAAGATGTGGAGGGATGATGAGGGTCCGTGCTTATGGTTGTGTGGGAAACGTAAGGTCTCTGCAGTTCTATGAATTGCGCTTTACTCAGATAGCCACGATCACAGCCGGGGCTGGCAAATCGGTATTGGCGTATGTTAATGCTTCTTATACTCTAATGATACTAAACCTACTCTTAGGTCGTCTGTCATCGACTCCCTCGAGATGATCCCGTGGGAGGGAGAAATCCTTGCTTTTTTCTATTGTGATTTTCGAAACGAGCGTTCGACGAGCGCTTCAGAAGTATTGCGGTCTATACTCTCCCAGTTGCTACATCAACTTCTTAAGAGAGATGTTGATCCCGGAAGCTTAATTGATGACCTCATCCACGCAAAAAAAAAGGGGGGTGCCACACGGAATAACACCAAGGAGCTCGCTGGATTCGTATCTCGCACTGCAATGTTATTTATCAAGAAGCCCTTGGTTGTCGTGGATGCCCTTGACGAATGTCGAGACGTTGAGACACTACTCAGGGGTCTTAACGCACTCAAGGGATGCGTACGACTTTTCATGACCAGCCGGCCACTGCAGGTCATCAAGGATTTGTTATCTGGTGTTCCTTTCGTTTCAATGGATGACATGGCGGAAGAGTTGTCGGCAGACATCGCGCTGCATGTCACTCGAGAACTCGATGCTCGTCGAAGATTGAGGGTCCTCAGGCCTGAGACCAGGACGGAGATCCGCTCTGTCCTGTGTGATAAAGCGAATGGAATGTAAGGGGTAGTGTCCTGTAAATTGGTGCAAAGGTTGATCACACGCGTCTCCAAGGTTCCGATGGGTCCAGTGTTCGATTGACACACTGAACCGATGCGTAACTCTGAAAGAGATCCAAACAGCTCTGAATAACCTCCCTGAAGGGCTTGATGAAACATATGAGAGAATTCTCCTCGCGATCGATATCAAGACTCGGGAGGGGAAGCTTGCTCTACGAGCTCTAGTTTGGCTTATTGCGGCGCTCCGACCTTTGCATATAGATGAACTCATGGAAGGACTTTCAATTGACGTTGAGAGGCGAAAATTAGATTCCAGCATGGGACCGATGCACAGGGAGGCCTTGTTGGACGCGTGCGGGAGTCTGGTAACTTATGTTGAAGATGCAAACATTATCATTCTGTCCCACTTCAGTGTGATGGTAAGCTCCGAGAAATGTTCTGTACATCCTCTGAGAACATTCTCGCGCAGGAGTACTTGATAAGCGAGTTCACTCGCACCAAACTTCCACAATACTACATCAACTGGGAAAATGCACACTTACAGCTAGCCCGATCGTGCATGTGCTATATTTCCATTTGCCTCAGGCATTCCCAGGGATCCGGCGGCTCCAGCAACAATGGCGTCTCCAGCAATAGTCACTTCGTGACTGATGTCTCTGAGCTCAGCGGCTCTCCCCACCGACCACACCCCATGTCACATCCCCTTCTTGACTACGTGCTCGGGAATGCTCTCGAGCATTTCCAACACTTTGGGTCACAAATTGGATCGGTTCTGCATGACCTAAAAGTACTTGAGCAGGACATTGAACAATATTCCTGGGTATGGGATGCAGAGGTTGCACGATTTGGAGGGTACCGTCACACCATCCGACGTTGGCCAAGGCATACGCATGATCTCACACTTTATATCCTCATCGCTTTCGCTCCGGATTCGCTCCTGCGTGCATACCTCCCTCGCCCTACTCTCAAACCCAAGAAGGGCACGAATCCGTTGATATATGCTGCATATTTTGACAAGCATGAACAAGCTCAGACACTGCTGTCGCGAGGTGTGAAACTAAACTGCCGGGGCTTGGAGCTCGACGGCTCTCTCCTGCTTTTGCCCATCGAGGTTGCTCTGCATCAAGATCATTATTCCATGGTTGCTTTCTTTGTAGCAGAAGGGAGTCCTGTTTCCCTGCAGATCTTCACCCGCTTATTTTCGTGGCCTTATGGAATAATCCCACACTCCATCGCGAGGATACTGTTGCAAACTGACGATTTTGCGGAGGCTGTCTTGAATGACCCCCAGAATGACTTGATACGGCTATTCTTCAGCTATGATGACATGGGCGATACTCGTCATGGGAAAGACCTCATCCACCTCCTACCGAGAATGATCCAGGTTAGCCATGAT
The DNA here is from genome assembly GCA_038092915.1 of Boletus pseudopeckii. Classification (NCBI taxonomy): domain Eukaryota; kingdom Fungi; phylum Basidiomycota; class Agaricomycetes; order Boletales; family Boletaceae; genus Boletus; species Boletus pseudopeckii. Next base: position 3,579 of record JBBPRH010000160.1, read on the forward strand.
TCTCTCAGAAGTGACCAGTGACCTGTGTGGTAATGAGGCATTTAGGTTGTCCCCGAGCACAACTCAATCCAACAACATCTTGACTCAATGCTCCATACTGCAATGGAGGACTATCATGAAGTCAAGGTTTTGGAGATTGTGAAACTCTTGGTTGGTCATGGTTATGATCTCCATGAAGCAAACTCTTCCGGAAAAACACTCATTTACATCGCTATTGAACATGGTCACGTCTCCGTTGCACAATATCTCGTTTCTCTAGGTGTTCAGGTCCCCCCGGATATACTTGTCATACTGGACCCATGGAGCAAGTGGAAGACTGTGGAGATGGTTCATTTCCTAGTCGAGAATGGAGCTGATGTCCATGCATACACTGCAACTGGAGATACTGTGCTCCACATGGCATTGATACATCTTGATGAGGAGGAAGTTTTGAAGATTGCAAAGCTTCTGGTTGCCAGTTGTGGCTATGATCCCCTCAAAGCCAATTCTTCTGGAAAATCATCCTTCCGCATCACTATTGAAATGGGTTACATCTTTGTCGTGCAATATTTTCTTTCTCTGGGTGTTCTTCTCCCTCCTGATATACTTGTCACATTGGACCCATGGAGCAATTGGAAGACAGCGAAAATGGTTTGTATGCTAGTCGAGTACGGGGCTGATGTCCATGCATGCACTGCGACTGGAGATTCTGTGCTCCACATTGGATTGGAGTCCTATAATGAAAATGAAGCTTTGAAGATTGCAAAACTTCTGGTCGGTTATAGCTGTGATCCCCTCGGAGCCAATTCTTCTGGGAAAACATCCCTGCACATTGCTATCAACTGGGCTCACATCTCTGTCGCGCGATATCTGCTTTCTCTCGGCATTCCTCTCCCTCCTGATATACTTGTCACAACGCCCGCGGGCCCATGGATTACAGCAGAGATGGTCCGTTTCCTAGTCGAGAATGGAGCTGATGTCCATGCATGCACTGAAACTGGAGATACTATGTTCCACATCACATTGGAGGTTTTTGACGACGATAAAGCTTTGGAGATAGCAGAGTTTCTGGTCCCCAGTTATGGCTTTGATCCTCTCAGAACCAATTCTTCTGGAAAAACATCCCTCCACATTGCGATTGAATGGGGTCGCATCTCTGTTGCACGATATCTTCTTTCCCTCGGTGTTCGTCTCCCACCTGACATGCTTGTCACATTGGATCTGCAGGGTACCCGGAGGAAAGCACAGGTGGTTCGCTTCCTAGTCGAGAATGGAGCCGATGTCCATGCATGCAATGCACTTGGAGATTCTGTACTCCATGTCGTGTTGGAGTCACTCCAACTCAGTTGCCAGCGTAACTTTGTGGATCCAGGCGTGGAAACCATCGAATTCTTGGTCGCTCACGGCTGTGATCCTTTTGAAGTCAATTCTCGTGGAAAAACGCCTCTTCGCATCGCTGTCGAACGCGGGCTTTACCTCGTTGAGCGCTATCTTCGTTCCCTTGGCGCTTGCGATCTCGACGAAGTGTGGTCCGTGCCTCATGAGTTGGATGCTGGTCGTGAGTGGGTTGTGTTTCTAGCTCTTTTTTGTTGTTTAGTTGCATCCTAGCTTCGATAGCTGATCAAGAATAGTATGGGAAGATCAGCAATTATTGGGAGGATCCGTTTGCATATTTAACGATTAATCGAATTCGATGGAGTGGCGGATCAGGATTTCCTTCAATGATCATGCTATATATCTGTGTCAGCTGTGTCTCCTTAGCTCAGAGCCATCCTGGAACAATACCCCATCACGACCGTTGAGTAAGATAGCTGTTGTCGTCGGTGTCGATGCCGAAAGTGGGGTTTCGCCTATAACATCCAATCGTCCATGTCCCAAGCACCGAACGGCCGAGAACATACCTAAAATCATAGTAAAATGGAAAGTCACTAGGTGAGGTAGAGTGAGACAGAAATTTAAAGGCTGCAACTTTCCACCCGGTCGCGCATCCAGACGTTGCTACTCCTTGCCTACGCAGACCCAGATTGACACGAAGTTGTCCGGAATCGGTAGTTCATCTTTTCTCCTTCATTTGAGTACATGTATGCCTGTAGATTTTTCAAGTCTGCAGAATATCGGGAATGCGGCGCTCTGAACATATTTGCATTACTTACACGGACAACCCGAAAGCCATGAATTATGAATCACTGGCCTGATTTGCAGGGACTGGACGGCTCCAACCCCTCGCGACGCTTGATTATCATGCGTCTCATCTCACCTCGGACACCTAGAGCAGAAATCGTAGTTATGTAGTGATCGCTGACGGCCGGGAGTAGAATACGATGGGATACATTAGAAATCTGATAACATGTCTTTTATACCTAGCCAATAGTTCCCGTCTGTCCGCTTGCTGATTTCACCCTTGGTTAACCATGCAAAGTCTAGGTATCGATCTGAGTCGGGACGAACTTGTCCTGCGAGAACATGGGCTTTGTAAAAGAATACTACGTCCTGGAGAACATTCAGGATATGGATTTCGACAATGGAGGCGGAACTCACGTCTTCGGTGCTTTGCTTGGGAGGGTGATACACGCCTATTGGGTTTCGACTCACCATCCAGGTGTCCATGTGTCGTCCACACTCTGCGTCGAGTCTTCGATGTGCAGCCTAGGAATCTTGTCTGAATGAATCCGACCGATGACATCACAGCGACACTCACCACATGCAAAAATTCGCCCCTTTGAACATCCCCTTGTGGAAACCGCCAGACATCTTTGCCGTTCTCTTGCGTCTTGAGCAAGAGATAGAGATTCCGCTGACCCCTCCTGTTGAGGTTCTTGGGATCGTTGGTCTCGTCTGCGTTGTGAACGCGCGACATGGAGTCGTCGACCTCGTCCTTCATGGTGATTTCCATGAGCTCGGTCGCTTCGTTCCGTTCCTCGGAGGGATCCAAACCAAACGGTGCACCGAATGCCCTGCGCTCGCGTCTTCTCTCCTCGATGTTGAACCGCGTCTCGAGGGGTGAGCCTTGCTTGAAGTAAAACTCGGTGGGGAAGGGGTTGCGCAAGGCACGGTGTATGCGGGCCTGGTAGGCATAAAAGGCATTTTCAAAGGATGTCGGTGTGCGTGTGAGGAGTGGGGAACGGTTGAGAATGATGGCGGTGTGCAAGTTTGGACGAGTGCGGGTGCTGGATGTCGCTTCTGTTGCAAACGCACGTCTGCCAAGCTGGCGAGCGAACATGACGAGTGTAATCTGGTGCTGTCGCATTTTCTCAACTCAAGTGACCCGATGACCGTGAGAAAAAAAGGGCCTATGACGGTGAACTTGGTGCATTCGATTAGCTTCGACCTCTCGCCATGTCGGCCTCGCTCGTCTCTAATGCCTACCTCGACGAGAACTCGGCAAAGATCAGGTCGAAACCTGTCCCATGGGAGGTGCGCACGCCCTTTCTTCTCACTTCGTTGCCGACCTGCCAGGCAGGGATACCAGCGCGCGGAACTCGTCACTTCGGAGGAGCTTGCGCTCATCAAAAAGGTAGACAGACAACCCAGGGCAAAGACGGAATCCATCCTCGTCTCCGACGGCCAGATATACGCGGTTCTCTATCTCCGCTTGCTCAAGAAGCTTCAGAGAGTCGATACCATGCAGTGTCTCCTCGTCTTGATCGCTGACGCACTCTTGGGTGTGTTGCGCGTGCTTGGTATCTGGGTTTCAGTGAATTGATGCCGCGAATGGATAGATCACGATGAACGGATACCGCTCTTCACGAGAGCTGCCCAATCGGACCCCGACCTGCCTTACTTGCCGCTCCTAAGGTAGGTCTTCCTCGTCGCCGTTCAATGGCAAGATCTTCACGTGACATCCAGGACTCTAGACGCTCAAGATGAATTTGTGCAGCTCAAGTCTGCACAGATCCTCACCATACTCCTCAGCTCTGAGTCTACTCCGCTTCAACATCAACACCTGCAACCTTTCTTGAGGCTCCTCGCATCCCTCGTTCAGGGCCAATCACCAAACAAGCGCGACGTCGCAGTCCAATGTCTAGAGGCCTTATTGGCCCGCCCAGATTGCCGCAAAGCGGTTTGGGCTATCCCGGGCATCATTGCTGGGTATGTCTCGCCTCTGTGTTTTACCTATCAGGGTCCCATCTTTCTCGGACAGGTTGGTAGACATCCTTCGTCATAGACCAACCCCTCAGATGAGCTATCAAGTCATATTCTGCTTGTGGCTTTTGACATTCGAACAAGACGTCGCTGCCCAGATCAACAAGTTGGTGACTTGTTTCTCTACAATAACAATGATCACCGAGCATTACCCGCAGGAAATTCGACATCATACCCCTACTGATATCGGTTGCACAGGCGGCAGCTAAAGAGAAGGTAATCCGCGTAATTGTCGCCACGTTCCGCGTAAGTATTACATTCCCTTCAGTTGTGTTAGTCACTCATACCCTCCCCCTAGAATCTTATAACGAAGGCTCCTTCTGCCAATCTGCCAGCCATGTTGGTCGCGCAGCTACTTTCGTTCTCCAAGAACCTGTCTGCTCGTAAATTTTCTGACGAGGACATTCTTGAAGACGTTCAGTTTGTCCGAGACGAGCTTGAACGCAACTTTGAGAGCTTGACGTGAGTGACGTAATGAAGCTTGGTCATTCGGCTTGCTGATGCCGACTCAAGGACCTATGACGAGTATGTCTCTGAGCTGGCGTCTGGTCATCTATCCTGGACGCCTGTGCACGAGTCGGACGACTTTTGGCGCGAAAATGCGTCCAAGTTGAATGAGAAGGACTATGAACAGCTCAAGTCGGTGTTGTTTCGCATATTGCTACATGATTGGGCATTGAATCCGCCTCTCCAGGATCCTCGTCCGCCTATTGAATACTGAAGATCCCCTCGTACTCGCTGTCGCAGTGCACGATCTCGGTCAATATGTCAAACACTACGAACGAGGGAAGAAGTAAGTCATCACCTCACTGGATCAATCTTGCCAGGTCGACATTGCATTCCTAGAGTTATCACAGACCTGGGTGCCAAAGCACGAGCGATGGAACTCATGACACACCCAAACTCAGACGTGCGCTACCACGCGCTCGTCTCCGTCCAGCAACTTGTTAGTCATCCATGGATCACTGTATGAACGATGGACCCTGCAATGCTCCGGGATTACGTGCAGAATCAAGACGATGGGTAACGTACAACAACGAAGCATTTCGTAGAACAGATGACTATGATAGGGTATGTCACGGCTGGATCCATACCTCTGCGATGACATCCAGTTCCTTCGACGTACATGGCTCCTTGGCAGCAACATATGTGCCTGGTTCAACATCTGCATCTGAGAGATGATCGCCGACGAGGATGAGTCGAAGTCCGCCTGCGCAGACAAAGCCGGTGCGAAGTGGTAGGAAGGTGAGTTCGAACGTTTGGCTTGCTTCGACGCGAGGCAGGTCGCTTGCTAGACTGTCCTGCTGTGTGAGGTCGAAGGGGTCTAACGGCATTGCGGATGGACCGAGGAACGAGCAACCGTGGAGTTTTGCATTCCTCGTTTCGTCTAGTGTTTCGAAATAGGGTGGCGGCAGCGATAACATGGGGTCACCTCCAGCTGCGACCAATTTCTGGGGCGACGACACGAGCGCTTGTTCGCCCACTAAATTGATTGGCGCCTGCGTCGGGGTCGTCAGGCCAGATGCGTACGGCGAAATATGGGAAGTTGTCGGACTGCTCGCCACTGGTATCTCTGGCACATTCTGAGCGGAAATCCGCCGAGGGATGAGGTGTTGCACGACGAAGCGAACCCGCCGACGTCGACCTCGCGGGATCGTGGCCGCGACGCTCAGCCTGAGTCCGAGTGTAAAAGGTTTCCCCACCCGGACCGTGTCTCCAGCGCGTCGTACGACGACGAGGTCGACGTCCAGATCCGACACGGGTTCTGGGATGATGAGTGGTTGTAGTTGTGTACCTGAGATCGAGGTGGCGGGGGACAGAGGGCGCGGGGTGGGGATCGGTGTTCCGGGTTGGTGCCGGGGGCGGAAGGGAGAGCTGGATCTGAGCGTGCCTGGGGGCGGTGAGCTGGGTCGGGATGCTGGGAGTTGGGGAGAGCGGGGTCGGGATGGGCTGGAGGGGGTGCCTTGTGGTGCGCGTTGGAGGTAGGGCGGGATAGCGCTAGGGGCTTGAGACGGTGGTGGTGGGGGTGGTGGTGGTGGTGGCTGCTGTGGACCTGGAATTCTGCGCGAGAGCATCTGTCATGAGCACAGGGACGTGCGTTGAGCATCCATGTTAGGTCGATGGCGAGAATGACACTCACAGAAGTTAACAGACGACCTGGTTCGCCAAATTTGGAGCGCCATGAGATATCGAGTCGGCCGAGGGGAATCACAACTCCGGGTGGATGCGTTTCCGGAAAGGTCGGTACGTTGGCGGGGGTGAGGATGTATATATATTGTCGAACGGCCTGGGGCTGCATGAGCGCCGTCGAACCTGCTGAAAACAACTGTTTTAGGGCTTGCGTGCCGTCGGGCGAGGGATCGGGATCGGGGACGGAAAGACGGTTCGCGTCCAACGCACGCCAGCCCTCTGCACATTCGAATTCCATCCGGTCGAACCACATGGTTTCTTGTGTCATGTTTTGGATGTGGACTTCGAGGAATACTCTTTCGCGTTCGAGGGGGTGGAGGAGGGCAGAGGGGGATTTCGGGGCGTGGACTTTGGTCTTGACGGACAGGGGATTGGTGACCTGTCCAAATCCTCAACACACACACAAAAAGAAAAGGGAAAGAAGAAGAAAGGCGAACGAAAGCGTACCAAAAACTTGTAAAATTTCCGAAAGCTCTGCAAGCTCGGTTCGTCCGACCCCTCCACCGGCCCCGGTGCATAAGGATACCCAGGCGGAAGTCGATACGTGACTGTGCACGCCAACACGTGTTGACCGAGTTCCTTCACCTCGTGGTGCACGATGTGCTCGAGCGCGTCCCCCGCCGCGAGCGTACATTCCGCTCCGCCGAGCTCGTACAGAAGCGACTTGGAGCTCGTGGTTTGCATCTCGAGGGAGATATGGACGCCTTGGACCGCTGCGTGCGTTTCATTGTTGACGGAGAAGCAGCAGGAAAATGTTTCGCCGAGCTGGATGGCGCCGAATGCGGAGGGGAGGGTGAGGAATTCGGAGACGTGCGTGAGGTCGCGTAGGGTCTTGGGGTGACCGGGGAGCGGGGTCGTGCCTTGGAGAGAGAGGATCGATGCGGTGGAATGGGCGGAAAAGGAGGAGGAGCTGGAGTAGAAGGGTTCCCAAGCGGCTGCGAGTGCGGGTCGCTATGAGCAATAATGATTATCGTTCGTGGTGAGTACAGAGAGCTCCGAGTGGGAAGCAACCACGCACAGATACCCGCATCACCTTTAGCGATAGAAGATGGCCTTGTCCGTCAGCACTCGCCATGTTGGAAGTTGTGGTAAATGAGTGTGTCCCAGAGACGCGGTAATTATCTATGGATGATCAACACCGTAATCCTAGAGGCGTTGTTTGTCTTTGTTATATTTCAAAGCCCCCGCCTTCCATAATAAAACAATTGCGAAACACAACGCTCACGCAATTGAGTCGAGATTTGATTACCCGGCATGAGCGGAGATCATAAGATATGAGAAAAAAAAGAGGAGTGTGTAGTACATGATAAATCGATGCGGTATGCGAAAAAATTTGACTGGTATCAAGTCCCCCTCGCCAATGTCTTCTTCAAGTCCACGTTCCGCTTCTCCAATGTCTGGATCCTCACCTGTGCCTCGTACATCTTCTTCAACAAGTATCTCCGTCTCTCCATCGATGCTCGCCTGCTCTTCCACAGGGACTGGAAAAACGTTTCAGGGCCGGTGATATCTTGTAACGTGGCGAGTTCGGCTTCGCAAGCTTTGACAGTACTGTCCGCACCAGCGATTAGTTTGTCGTTTACCGCCATGTCTTGCGTTGCTCGGAAGACGGGATCTGCGGCAGAATTAACGACATAGTTGTAGCGGAGACTGGCAGAGGCACCCACCATTTACAAGTCTTTCAAAGACGTATTTGAATACGGGTTTTCCTGGGCGTATGGTGGACGGTCGGCCTGATACGATGCCTCAGAAAGTATCCTTTTGCATCATCTAAGTGAATGTAACTCACCGTGCAAAGTTCCGATAGAGATCAACTCCATATGCTCCATAGAGCGCAAAGCGATTTCATCTCCCTTGAACGGGAAGTTTACCAATACATCGTAATAAGGAAGCTACATGCGGAGTACTGGTGAGCCTTGTCCAGTTCCAGGACTTGCGACGGCATAATTGGGGAGACTCACCTCTGTTTTCTGCGCGAGCTGCTTGAGCACCGTCCAGGCCTGCTCCCGTGTCCACAGCAGAGATTTGGCATCCTCGATGTCCTCCCCAAAGGCGCTCTTCCGGAGCTCGCCGATGCTGCGGGAGATGATGTCTTCGACGGCGTCCTCAATGGCTTGACCGCTGCGAACTTTGTGGATTAACTGGATGTCATGGTTAACACATTGTTTTAATAGGATGGTTGGACACTGACGATCTCAAGATCACTCGCGCGACCACCAAGGCATTCAATACTGGCTACCTCTGGTCCAGTCAGCCCAGCAGTCATCCCGACATCACGTAGACGTTGTTTCACGAACGCCAAGGCACTGCCAGCGTCTGCGTCGTACAAGGGAATAGAGTTTAGAGGCTTTGATGGAAGAGCTAATAGTAAGAATGATGAGTGAGTCGTTGAGTTACCGATGATGAGTTTATACCGCGTGTGATTAGCTTCGCGTTCTCTCTGTTGTCGCTGACAACGACAACATGTGCAATCTGGACAAAAGTACGTCGGTGAAGCATGATGAGACGTGACGGTAAGATCACCTACCTTGTTCTCAACCAAGCTTGCCGCCCACTGGCTGAGCACATTCTGTAGTTCTTCCCTGTAAACGCTGCCGCGCGCGCCGTAGTTCGTAATGACTACAATGGGAAGGGCCGCAATGGCTTCAAGCTCTTCTGCACTCCTTTCCTTCCTTCTGAGCTCGCCTTCCACTTCTTTCTCCGTTTTAAGCTCTTCCATCATGAAAGCTCCGTCCTCCCCACACGCTCCAACATCGCTATCCTCTACACCGAAAACCTCATCACCGACACCAAGCTCGGACATGATACCGTTCCCGGCAACGCAGTCTAGCCTGCCATCATGCCAGGTACCCTGGCGAATACGCTCTGTTCGGAGTGCTTCTTCAATCTTACGGGCTTCTGCTTCGCGCTGAGCTTTGAATTCTTGTTTGGTAGCTTTGCGAAGTGATCGGTTTACATTTATGAGAGCTATTCCAACTACTTCAAGGATTTGTTTCAGCTGGTCCGGGAGCGAGCTGCTAAATCCCGCTTCACGTGTGTACACAGTGAGCAAAGGCAAAATCATAGAGGGGGTACGACTGACCTTTTTGACCAATGACGCCCATGCTCGCGATATCGATGACATTGGTAAGAGAATTCAGGAAGGTGAAGATAGGTCTGTAGCCTGTTTGCTCTGCCAGAGCAGCTACGAGCCTAGTATCAGACGTGGTTTTATTGAGCTCTGCACAATCGATGACTAGAGTTTTCCTGCGGATAATACGTCTCAGATGCCTGGAAAAATAATCGGAAGTTCTACTTACCGGCCACTGTCTTGCAATACGGCGGACACAAAATGCGATTTCCCGCTACCCTGGGGACCGTGAACGAACGCAACAGTTACTGCGAACTTTATGAGCGACAGCTGTGCGATATTCCGGTAAGAAAACAAACATACATGGGGGGTCAGTTAAATAGCTTCTCAGAGCATTTTCTGCTTCTCTGCGCTCCTTCCATCCACCTAGATCTGTTGCTGGGCTATCTTCAGATGTGGATGAGAGGGATAATCGATTGAGAGCGTGAGTTCGCAGCCACTTGAAGAGTTCATATTCTTTTGGAGGTTCAGCCTTCTAAGTGCCGATTGGCAAGGAGTTGGCGAACCTCTGTAATCGAACCAATTCAACATCTTCCCTTCGATGGAGAGCGCTCGGATAGGGTCAAAAACCTGTGCACAGCAGGTTAGTGCGCGACTCAAATATTCATTCAGTGCTTACAGTGTATGTCAGTGTGCCAAGCAAGAAGAACAGAATAGGAAGAACTATTCTTGGATGACCGGTGAGCCAATTGCGGATAGCATGCGCCTGGAGGGGTCGCTGGTAAAGAATTTGGAAACGAGTGGGCTGGTTGTTATTCGGGAATTGATATCCATGGATGGCATTGCGTGCGATAGCGGCCGAACGAACGCGTACAAAGGAAACATCCGCGGACCGAAGAGTTCCAGCAGGGACAGGCTTCGGAGGAATTAAGTCGTGTATACGGCCATATGGCTGTTGAACAAGTGAGAATGGTCACTACCAAAGCGATAACTAAACAACTTGCGCGGAGGAGCTCGTAGAGGGTTTCCTCTTGGACATCGGGTCCCTCAAACCCAACTTTCAAAAGGGGAGAGGGATACCTATGCATATCCTGATAATATGTTATGAGTGCGCTTTACCATGCCGTGTATGAACGGACCTCAAGCCATGGTTGACCTTTGACAAGCCAGACATTGCCCCAGTCGAGGCCAGCCCAAGAGGGCATGGCATGGTTGTCGGCTTCTGCCCTCAGTTCGTCTTCGATGTCTTTCAGTGCACTCTCTTTGTTTCTAGCACTATAGTTAAATTTCACAAAGACACCGCCATCCTTTTGGTATGGTTGAAGAGAGAGGACCTTGAACCCGTGTGTCTTGACGACAGAAAGGCGGGATTCCAGTTCCCCTAGAAGTGACTCTTCACGAAATACACCGATATAATGGCGGACACTGGGGTAGCACTGGCAATCAGGGACAGTAGAATGACACGATCTGGACGTGCGTACTCCCAAATGCCCAGTCGGATGGGAAAGACAGAATCGACGAACAGCCAGCCCTCCTGTGTGCGACCACGTGTAAACGCGACAACCACTGGCAATAATCGCAGAGACTCACTGCACTGACTGCAGGGACGTCGGCGCTGTCCGTCAATTTCCGAATGCCAGGGGCTCTCGTTACAGTAGCAGCTACACGTCGCACTGCTGAGCTGGTCGCGGTACTTCGGACGACCAAACCTGGAACATTTCGAGACAACATACGAATTTTTGTCTTCGTTGTGTTGTACTGTATTTCTTGACTTGAGATCTGTACAGTAACAGTAACTTGAACATTTGGCTACACCGGAGTAACCGTGAGAAAAGGTTTCCTTTTCGAGGGAACTCTACGGCCAAGACAATTTGTTTTTACCTGGCCGGTTGATGTGAGGCCTCGTTCTCCACCACCGTCATCCACGCCCACGTCCCTTCCGCCATTCTGCTCACCGTCCAAAACAGCGATGAGCACTTATACCCATCAAAACCATGCCGTTCCCCTTGCTCGCTCAAATTCGTTCTTTGGCACCATCAAAAACATCGTCACCGCCCCCTTCTCCTGGTTCGGGGGTTCAGACGATGAGTTCGAGGACACGAAAGGGAAACGGAGACGACTTCCAGCTGCGTCTGAGGATACACATATGGAGGATGAGAGTGTGCCGAGCAGGGCTAAGAGGATGAGAGTCAATTCACCCGACAGAGACACCCAACCATACCTTGATCCCCCCAGATCTGCCTTCACCCAACCGCGGCGCACCTCAGATAAATTTACGCCCGGCGCCATTCGCGATATCACTAGGTCTCCTCGGAAAACGTTACATATTCCATCGACCTCGAATCAGTCACCACGTAACAGACGTACGCTATCTCCTCTTCCCAGTGGTTCACACCTCAAACCTCAGGGGGTAACACGCACGATGTCTCTCGATCCGCCGTCTCATTCTAGCTTCTCGTCTCGTATACAGGCTGCTCCTACAATCCTGGATCTCCAATCAGAGCCAAATCACGCGGGGGATTCCATGTCTACCAGTCGGGACGTATCCATGTCCCCACGACGTCTCCGCGTTCGCTCGTCACTTACTCCTCAGCCTTCCAGTACTGGTTTTGGTCCTGTCGTTCCGCCACGTCGGGAGCCTGGTCCGGACGAGCCTCCTCCTCTGACTGCTCTGATGTCGAATCCCATGTTCGTAAAACCCCCACCTGCCGTTCAGAAGCAGGTCGCTGCGGAACCCTCAAAGCAGTTAACTCTAGGGACCCTAATAGACTCTCAGCGTAGCGTATGCCCTACGTTCTTGTAGGACGAGGACGAGCCACTCATCATCTATTCCAGGCACGCGCACCAGCTCGTCAAAGCTCTATCTTGTTCGGAACGGGGTCCATGACGGATGTTTCTGCGCGTATGCCCATTATCTTATCGAATGTTCTCTCGCGACTCGACTCATATTTAGCAGGACATCTCTGGCCAGTTAACAAAGCCGAAATGGCTTTGCATGAGCTAGAGGTTTACAAGACTCCGTTGCTGCCTACACGATTGAAGGGCGCCACCGCTGTCCCGGATATGTTCCTACACAAGGAAAAGAAGCATATCACGCTAATGACTGAGGACAGACCTGTCAAGCCCCGACTTGGAACAAAGAGTAAAGGGAAAGAAAAGGGAAAGAGGAAGGAGAGGGAATCGATGAATGGGACGAAACCGTATGCGGGGGAAGGTGGCATGAAAAAGTGGCTGGCAAGGCGCAAGAAGGAGGAAGAGGAAGCAAAGGAGAAGGAGAGAGCCGAGGCAATGGAAGATGAAAGAGCAGAGGAGGAGAAGAAATGCAAGGAGGCAGAAGTAGAGAAGAAGAAACGTGAGGAAGAGCTTAAGGTTCCTCCACCCCCACCTCCAGCTCCTGTCTTCGAGCCAAGAGTGTCTCGTGAAGGGCCTATAAGCTCTTTATTGCGAGTGGGTCGTACGAGGATTGGTCGAAATCACATTGAACGCCCAGTATCGCGGCGTGCGAAGTTCTCCGCAGCCTTTGAAGACGAAGACGAAGATATGGAAGAGTCTCGCGCGGCAGAGCAGAAAGTGCTTGAGGAAGCAGCTGGGAAAGCACCAGTGTTCGAGTTTCCTGCGGGCTTTACTTTCGCCAAAGAGGTGGGTTGCAGAGTCAATCAATTGCATATCTCACTTACACGTCATAGACAACTATTACGCATGACTTGACCCATGCAAAGGAACCACCGATTACTTCGCTCCCGTTTTCCCTCACTAAACCCACACCAGCGCCTCCAGCAGCTGAGATAGTGAACCCGGCTCCAATCCCAGTCCTGACGACTCCAGCTCCAGCCTTGTTCAAGATAGCACTCATGCCTCCTACGCCTGATGCTATAAAAGTTGCTCCAGAGGCTCCAGCAACAGTAGCACCAATATTCGGTGCTGCACCGATTGGAGTACCAAACTTTTTCGCTGGTTCCTCCGTTTTGGCCAAGGCACCGAACATTACAACACCACCTGCTTCATTTCTCACTGCCTCTGCGGCGGAACAGCCAAAGCCCTCCGAAGTTCCGGAATTACATGTACCAAAGGCGGCTGATGCAGTTCCATCGCCGTTCGGTGCACCGTCGCGGCCTATAACTATATTTGCCACGCCTACTCCTGACTCTGCGGCCGCCTCTTCCACTTTCGCAGCTCTTCCTACATTACCGAAGGCAGCCGAAAAGCCTACGACGGCTACACCATCTCTGGCCCCACCTTTCGCATTCGGGGCACCCGCGAAACCGGTTGAATCTGTTCCAGTCCCTACTCCCAGTCGACCATCCGAACAGCCACCACCAGCAGAGCCCGCGAAGCCTGTTGTCCCATCGAATGGTATTCCCTCGTTTGGTGCTCCACCTCTAGCACCATCCTCGGCTCCAGCTACGATTTCGACACCCGCTGTGCCTGCCGCTATCGTTGAAGCGCCAAAGAGTGACTTCACCTTTGGTCAGCCGGCCCCTGCTACTACATCAACATCAGCCCCAGCACCGGTGACAGCACCACCTACAGCCAATACAGCCAAATCTCTATTCGGTACTCCCCCATCCACGACTCCGTTCTCGTTCGAACAGCGTCCCAGCACTGCTCCGGCCGAGGAAAAGCCTGCAGCGAATCCATTTTCCTTCGCAACATCCTCCACGGCAGAGAAGAAACCTACGACGGGTTTCACCTTTGGCTCTTCGACTACCTCAACAGCAGCCCCTGCTGCTCCATCCGCATTCAGCTTTGGTGCTACCCCTGGTGAAACAACAGCGGCAGATGTCTCCAGTAAACCTTTCACGTTTGGGCCAACTACGTCAGCTAGGCCTGTCACACCTCCGAAAGCTGTGCAAGAGGTGACGATGGACGAGAGCCCAGCGAGGGACATGGTGCTGAATGGTAATGGCAAAGCACCGGAAAGACCAACGCTTAATTTCTCCTTCAATACGCCGAGCGGATCTGCATTGTTCGCTCAGAGCCCAGCTACGACCACCGCCCCCTTTAGTTTTGGTGCCCAAGGTGTGACCATCAATCCGTTTGCAAAAGAAGAGAAGAAAGAGACTAAGCCTGCGGTCTCCTTTGCTGGCTTCGGGCAAACATCTTCTACTGGTTTCTCATTTAGTCAAAAACCACCAGAGAGTCCGGTGACGACTGCGCCTGCGCCTGCTCCCTTCCAATTTGCACACCCGTCTCCAAGTGCTGCTCCTGCATCACCATTCTCGTTTGCTGCACCTGCTTCTGCGGGTGCCTTCGGTCAACCCTCGACAGCTTCTGCGCCATCCAGTCCCTCGACGTTTAATCGGCCTGCATCGTTCGCCTTCGGGACACCCACCACGGCGCAGCCAGCAGCCAGTGGATTGGCATTTGGGACAGGCAGTCAACCTGCTTCCCCTGTTACTACCAATACTACACTTCCGTCTGGAACGACTGGCGGTGGACCATTTACATTCGGTGGAGGGGCCAATGCGGCTGCCACACCTGCCGTTGGCTTTGGTGCACCAGCGTCTGCAGCGGGACCGTCGGGAGGATCGTTGTTTACGATGGGGTCTGCACCACCCCCCGCGGAAGGGGCGGGTGCAAGACGAATAAAAGGACTTCCGCGACGCGGCGGGAGACGGTGACGGCAATTGCAAACCCCCGGTGGATGAACACACCGATGTTTCTGCGCTATTCCCTTTTGTTTCGCTCTGAAAATGGACGAATGCTTACTCTCCTCTCAAATTCTTGCGCTACCCCTCATCGCCTACACTGATGTTAAGCATCGACAGTATGACCTGCTGAAAAAGCATGCGTCGTTTTGTAGGTTTTCGTTCTCATCCAGCTTATATCGGGAGTTCTTGTCTCTAGACATTCTCTTCGACGATCTCGGCATTACTGGCATTGCACGCTGGGTGGCTGACGGCCACCACTCACTCACACTCTTGATTTTTCTTTGCTTCACCCATCCGCACCCTCGATTCCGAACTGTAATCCCCGACGCTGAAGGCCTCGTAGATTCAAGTTGCATAGTCTGCCCCATCACATTACCAGCCTCGCATACATACTATCTTGTTGTGTTTTCTTCTCTCTGGGTAGATATGTTTCTCATGTGCATGCTCTGCTGCGCGTTGTCCGTGACCCTCTGTAGACATTGTGGCGACGCGTGACGCGTCTGATATGATACTTTGGATTGACCATCACACCACCGAGAGAGCCAAACGCCTGAACGCGTGCCCAGTCGTGCGCCATGCCTCGCGAAATCGTCTCAATCCAACTCGGACAATGCGGAAACCAAAGTGCGTCCCTTCCTGTTCCCAACATGTCCGGCCGTCATCTAACGCGAGCGTGCCCATCTTCCACGTCGCCCGCGCTCGCATTCGCACTCACGGCTGTCGCTGCCAAAAAAAAAAAAACAATGACAACGGTATGACGATGATGAATACAATCAAGTGGGTGCCGTGTACTGGCAGCGACTCTGTGCCGAACACGGGATCAACAAAGAGGGCATCCTCGAAGAATGGGCGACGGAAGGCGGCGATCGCAAGGACGTATTTTTCTACCAAGCAGACGACGAGCATTACATCCCGCGTGCTATTCTCGTCGATCTCGAGCCTCGAGTACGTTTCAGTGTCCCGCTCCCGCTCCCCTTTTTCTGTTTGCGTTATTGTCGAACTAACGTCGACAGGTGATTAATAACATATTGTCCTCGCCATGGGCGAATCTGTATAACCCGGAGAATATATTCATGTCAAAGGATGGTGGAGGGGCGGGGAATAATTGGGCGCATGGGTATGCGTCGGGGGAGAAATTGTACGAGGAGGTGATGGAGATGATCGATAGGGAGGCGGAAGGGAGCGACTCACTAGAGGTACGTACACATCAAATCCTCCCTTCGTCGTTGGTCATATTGACTGACACGTTCCCCTGTTTCAGGGATTTATGCTCATGCACTCCATCGCCGGCGGGACAGGTTCTGGTTTTGGCTCGTTCATACTCGAGCGGCTGAACGACAAGTTCCCGAAGAAGCTCATCCAGACGTATTCTGTCTTTCCCAACGCACAAGAGGGCGACGTCGTCGTACAGCCGTACAACTCCCTCCTCACACTCAAACGGCTGACGAACCACGCCGATTCGGTCGTCGTGCTCGACAATGGTGCGCTGGCGCGGATAGCGGCCGATAGGCTGCACGTACAGACGCCCACCTTTGATCAGACGAATCAGCTCGTAAGCGTAGCATCTCTTTTTATCGCCGAACGTGGATGGCGCTGATGTTACCCTTGTTGTGTGGCAGGTGTCGACGGTGATAGCTGCGAGTACACAGACGCTGCGTTATCCTGGTTACATGAACAATGACCTTGTGGGCATCATCGCGTCCCTCATTCCTACACCTCGATGCCACTTCTTGATGACGTCCTATACCCCATTCACGAGCGACCAAATTGACAAGGTCGGTTCACTGCCTCACACGATCGTCCTCGGACTCTCCTACTCACCGTGGGCGATTCCTAGGCGAAACCCATCCGGCGCACGACAGTTCTAGACGTCATGCGCCGTCTGCTACAACCGAAAAACCGCATGGTATCGACGACGCCCAGCAAAACCGCCTGCTACATCTCCATCCTCAATATCATCCAGGGAGACGTCGACCCCACCGACGTGAGACGATGACCGATCCTCGATGTGTCCGTTTCATGTGCTGACCGTGACCGTGTCATTTGCGACTGCTACAGGTACACCAATCGTTGCTTCGCATACGAGAACGACAGTTGGCCAATTTCATTCCGTGGGGGCCCGCGTCGATACAGGTGGCGTTGACGCGTCGGTCGCCGTATGTGACGACGAACCATCGAGTGAGCGGACTGATGCTCGCCAACCACACGAGCATCGCATCCGTACGTCTTTCTCGCTCTCCGTTTCCCAGGTACTGATCTCCCGTCGTTGCAGTTGTTCAAGCGCATGTTGGACCAGTTTGACCGTCTCAGAAAGCGGAATGCGTTCTTGGAACAGTACAAGAAGGAAAAGATGTTTGAAAACTCTCTGGAAGAATTTGACGATGCGAGGTGAGGGTGATGTGGTATCTTTCGGTTGCGTATCTTTGACGTCTCGCTTTCTAGAGCCACGGCAGAGGAACTGCTCAAAGAGTACAAAGCTTGCGAAAGCGCAGATTATATCACATATGTAGGTCCTTCGTTTCTGCGTATTCGTCATAGTTAATCACGCTGTCTGCAGGGCGCACACGAAGAAGGATCGTGAAAATGTATCGAATGACCACAGCACTCTAATTGTACACATTGCCTCATCTTTACTTCTTGTACTCTAGATGTTGCTCAGACATCACGCTTATTTTCCAAGAAAATACATTGTAGGATGAGATCTAATAATGACGCAGAACACAGGCAATGTGGTAGTAATCCATGGCGGTCTAAGTCCGTCGATATTAAAGGACTACGGAGGGGTCAAATTACGACTTCTTTGGCCCCTCCAGCTTCTTCCCAATGTCTGAACCTGGAACCGACTATGAATTTCGCCATGCCAGATGAAATAGATGATAATACACACCACGAAGTTTGACTCCCAAGGTTCTCTCCATCTTGGAGAGAATTTGGGGACTGGGAATAGCCTTGCCGGATTCGTAATCCTGGATAACAGAGGGCTTCTCGTTGATCTTTTGAGCGAGTTCCTTCTGCGTCAACTGCTTCTCCATACGAGCGGTCTGGACGGCCTATGGCGCACACATGTGCATGAGTGACCTTTGAAATAATACAAGACATGGGACGAGGAGGAATACTGACCTTGCCGACAGAGGCATTGACCTTGGCAGGAGGCGCAACCTCGTTCTCGCGATCAAGCTTTGCTATTTTCTGGTGATCAGGGCCTAGCGGAGTACTTTCAGTAAGTCAGACTGCGGAACAAGCGAGCATACGCGCCAGCATGTGCCTTGTTCCCACCGCCGGTGACTTTCTTGTCTGTCGCAACGACGGATCCGGTTCGACGTGCCTACGCCAAGGGGGGTGAGTGATTCCAAGTAGCATTACGAGTCAACTTACGGCTGTAGAGAGAGAGAGGAGGATGAGCGAGGCGACAAAAGAGAGCTGTGCCAGCAATAAACTTACCGTTCAGGTCAGCGGCGTTGCGAGCGACCTTTGGGGCTTTAGCTTTGGAGCCGATGACGGTCTTGCTATCCCAGTCGAGGCTACCGTTCATCGTAAAGGTAGTGCTTTACTGTTGTGGTTGGGTATGGTGGTGGTTGAGGTGAAAGGGCAATATGTAAGTCAGTGTCAGTCTACTTCCGACACGTTCGGCGGCTCGGATGCGGTTATTAAGTATGTCACGTTGTCACGGAGTGTGACATTGACTCATACAGAATGTTGAATCTCAAGGAGAGTCACGAACAGTATCCGCGAGAGCTCTGCTTGACCGGCCGAGCTGAGTGCATTTGAAAGCCTCAACTTGGGCAAGGAATATGACTGATCGCGTGACTGTACGAGGCTGCAATGAGCGAAATGAAAACGAGGAACTGATAAAAAATTTCACAAGTCGTTCACACAGGCGAGTCGACGTTCGCTCATTCTTTCACAATTTCCTTATGTTTGAGCATTATGGTTTCTACCAACATGACATCTCCAGCTGTTCTTGACTCATCCTTGGATTTTGAACCTTCATGCTTTGAAATCCTCAACGTACTTCGTTCTCGCCTGTTTTTGGCCAGGACCAAGCTCGTGGAGAAAATCGAGATTGCCCAACTGGACGAGGAGCCCGGCAGTGTTTCGTGGGTGGAGTTCTCTCCATCTTACCATTCGCACTTAGTCAAGTGCACACTGTCCCTCCTCCCGAGGCTGGCCCCCTCTGCCATTCCTATGGCAAAAAGGGCCATGTTCGTGTACATTTTAGAGGTTCTGAACCGAGAGGATGATGATATTTTCAGAATCCTCCAACACGGGAAGTCGCAAGACAACCGTGTTCAAAGGGAAAAGAACCGTCTTGCACGCAAACGCTCGCGTGCTGCTAAGCGGGAGCGTGAACGTGAAGCTGCAAAGCGGATCGTTCCCCCCACTGGTTCCACTGTCGTCAGTACTCCTGATGGCAAAAAGTGCGCCAGTTGTGGGCGGTTGTTCAACAGCCGAAAACGCTACTCCAAGCATGCGTGCGTGCGCAAGGAGAAGAAGCAAAATATCCAACAAAGCCCCTCTGACTCTTCGGAGTTGGAGAGTCGTGCTTCGACTCCGACCAATACACACTCCACAGTCGAGCCCTCGGTAACTGGCACCTCGGGGGATTCGGGACCCTTGGATTTGGAAACCCAGCTTTCTGAACAGCTGTTTACTGTTGAAGGTTCGCTGGGGGAATATCTCCGATGGGTTTTCGAGACACATAAGTGGGACAAGTTCCTTGTATGCGAGGGGAGGTACGGGACCCGCTGTGACAAGGTCGCGCATGGCGTGATCATACACGGCAATCACGAAACCTCCTCCTACCTCAAATGCGAGGACTGTGGCGCTGGTCGTTTTGAACTCCAGCCTTTCCCGCAGTTTCTACTCGATGCTTTGGTCAAGCAGCGTGGAGATGCCGACCCGGTGCTTTAATACAACGTCGGCTAGGATAACGTTTATCGCAGGTTGGGTGATGCACTCATTAAACGCCCTCTAGCGGGGGATGCAAAACGCCTGGAACCATCGAACAATATTCTCCACATCTCATCATCGCACCTCCTTCCTACACCGTATACGAAACTCATTAACCGCATACCTCCCCAACTGCGACAACGACCTTTTACCTCACCCCACTGCCCCCACTTCAGTACCCAAAGGGTTGGCTCCGCGGGAAGCTAAAGGACACCCCCGAAAGACCGCAATGTGCATAATCCCTGCTTGTGATATAGCTCATCAGTCCGTCCATACGACTCAGATTTCATACCTATTGTACTCTCAAGGTCTTTCTCTTACGAGTTGTTAACAGTTCCTGTACACATTCTTTAGTTAGCATACACACTGCATGTACTATCCAGCATCTCTTAGGAAAGAAAGTTCACACGGCTTCGAAGCAAAGACTGACCTGCACGAGGTGTCTAGTCTGGTGTGGTCTGAACTGTCCCAACCATGCCCAACGCATCCTTCATTCACGTCGCCTGCTTCGCCATCGGTGCAGTCGTCGGAGGCGGCGTCGCGACAGTCGTGTCCACCCGCAAACCCATCCCAACCCCACCACCCGCCGTGATCGACCTAGACCAAAAGGGAGACGCGAAAATAATATCCACCGCCCTGGCCACCGTACCTACACTGTCCGCGGTACTCAAGTATGGGCACCCAGGTGGGTGTCCCCCAAGTCCGTCAGCCAAAAAAGAGAGCGATTGACTGGTCGTGCAGGACCGGTCCCGGATCTCCTCGTGCGCAAGGCGTATACAGCTGCGTACGATAGACGGTTGCGTCATCCCGCCTGGGTAAGTTTCGCTCCTCGTACGTCTTTCCGTCCTGTCCGTTGATGCCGAGCGCGCCATGCCCCGGTTTTTCAGACAGCCGAACACCTCACCCTCGCCTCGTTGGGCAAATCTGCCAACGCGTCTGCCTCGGACGAGGGAGCGGGCGACAGGACGAGGTCGACCTTTACCGAAGACGACTCGTTGCCTACCGTGTTCCGCGCAAAACTCCAGGATTACTTTAGAAGCGGATATGATCGGGGACACATGTATGTCTTTCGTCTCGACGCGTTCGTGGGATGGGATGATGAGCTGATGATGACGTTGGGGGGTAGGGTACCCGCCGCAGACGCAAAGACCTCTCAAGAAGCCATGGACGAGACTTTCTTGTTGTCCAATATCGCGCCGCAGGTCGGCGTAGGATTCAACCGTCATTGTACGCTTCAGATACCTTTGGTTCCGTCGAAACCTACCGTTGACTTCTTCCCCCCATAACAGACTGGGCTTACGTCGAAGACTGGTGTAGAAGGCTCACGAAATCGTTTTCCGACGTCTACGTCTTCACCATCCCCCTCTACCTTCCTCACAAAGACCCAGACGGCAGGTGGCGTGTCGTACGTGTTTCATCCATTGTCCACCCTGAATCGCTCATGTTCACCCTATGCCCACGACAAAAAATAAAAGAATTATGAAGTGATTGGTTCACCGCCCAACATCGCCGTACCGACCCACTTTGCAAAGGTCGTCCTCGCATCAAGACCATCCTCACCCTCGACGCCCGACATCCCCGAAATATCCACCGGCGCATTCGTCCTCCCGAATGCGATCATCCCAGACGAAGCACCGCTCGAGAGTTTCGTCATGCCAGGTACGTTCCTGTTTCGCCCCCTTTTTTTTCATCTCTCGCTCACGTTAAACCGTAGTGGACACCGTCGAACGCGCCGCCGGTCTTACCCTCTTCTCCGACGGTCTCAAGCACGCTTCGAAACATATCTGCAAGAGCACCAAGTGCGAGGTGATCGTGCGCCGTTTTGACGAGGCGCAGAAACGACCAGAGATGCGACGGTCGGTGTCTGCACCGCGTTAAGTTAAAACACGATCAGCGGTGGGTTGCTTCCATGTGGAAGATGACGTTTATTATGAGCGTACATACATACGCCGTGTGTCGGTTCGGTTAGGCATCGGCTCGCGTTGCGAAACGACGGTGCTTCGAACGTCCAGGGAAAAGAGACAGGGTGGCGACGATATGGGTGGCATCAAGCAACAATATATTTACTGACGGTACCTATCATATATATATATATATCAGAATTGAAAATCCATCCAGCGATATGAGAGATGATGAGTCGATGATCGATGAGACCGGGAGTGATGTACAGGGAAACGAGCAATGCAATTGCAAGAGCCCATAAGTACCCGGGGAGATGAACAGACAGAAAAGAGAAACGATGCAGGATAAGGAGGAGCCGAGGTCGATTTTATATGGGAGATGTGGCAATGCGGTATACAATTTATATCAGACGGGAGGATACGTGACGAAGCGAACATGCGATGGCACACTCATGAATCGAAATGGACAGCAGCAAAAAAAAAAAAAAACGGGACAAAACAACAACGCAAAACCATTGAAATTAAATGCAAGGGATCCTGCATATCAGGCATATATACGTCTCAAGGAAATGCCTATACTTGCCTACGAAACGGTTCAAAGGTGAAAAGATACGTCTATATCTCCAGAGGCTCGTGCGTGCGTGCCTCGAGGCCACTTCCACGCGCCTGCGCATCGGTGTTTGCCTTTCGTGGTCCGAATCCACCGATTCCAGGACCACGTGGCTGCCTCATGACACCGACACCGGAACTCTCGTTCAGGCCTCCACCGAGCGAACCGATAATGTTGGAGGGGAGGCTCGGCACTGGAGGCATGCTACTCAAGTTGTTGCCGAATAGGGACGCAAAACCTCCTGGAGAGCGGCGAGACGGAGAAGCGATAGTGGCATAACCTTCTCGGATGTTCCCGTTGGATGCACGTGTAGTGAGGCGTGGCGCTTGCATATGCAGGGTCTTCATGTCGGGCATTGATTTTTTCATGCGCAGGGCGTTTACAGGCTGAGACTGGGAAGTGGAAGCCGAAAGGTATGCGGAAGGGGCGCGCGATAAAGTCGGTGGCTGAGTTCTCTGCATTGTAAATGACATAAGTTGGGCTTCGTAAACGTAAACATAAGCGATAGAAACTTGCCCTGTTGGGATCAATTCGGGTTACGACGGCGTACCTATCTTCGCCTTCGCCGACTGAGTAATGATACACGCCAAGTTTCTGAGCAATCAAATGAACTACCCTCCTTTGCTTGGGGGAAAGCGTCCGTGAGAACGCAAGTTCGTCCCTCATGCGGTCGTCCTTGAAGAGGAGGATCCTAGAGTAAATCTCGAGAGTCGAGGGGTCATTCAAGTCCAGCTCGTTAGACGGTGATGCTTTTTCCGACGGATTTGGCGTTGCCGGTGCCACGGGCGGAGAAGTCGGAGGATTAAAGCCCTGCGCGATCGGAAGGGGTGGCACAGGTGGCGGGGAATACTGCGGTTGCTGATATGCCGCCCCAGTCGAGAAAGAACGCTGAGGGGTGAAGGTTGGGGCAGCAATGGGCCCAAAGTCGTCATAAGAGTGGTGAATCGCGACTGCTGCCGCTGCCACAGCCTGCTGTTCCTTTTCCAACTGCATTGAGCGCATGCGACGGATCGCCTTTTCTCTCTCGATACGCTCCTTTTCGCCTGCCTGTAAAACTTTTTTATATTCCACGCGGAGTTTACGGCCTTGAACATCGAAACCGTTCAAGGCAGCCACGACCGCATCCGCGTCGGCAGCTTGACGGAAATTGGCAAAGGCCAAGCCGCGGAAGGAGCCCTGTTGATCGAGATGGTAGTTGAAGGCATATGGGGTAGGAATCGACAAAGATGCCTAGAAAGGATGAGATTGATCAAACCATCAAGGACCCGACTTACGATGATATCAAGGAGGGTTTCGCGTTTGACGTTGAAAGGTATGTTCTTGATGACAATAGCAGTGGGTATAATTTCGTCATCGGGATTCTGTCCAGGTGTGGAAGAACCTATGGGAGGGGGAACGAGATGACCCATAGGGGGGGAGCCACCAGAGGACGAGAAATCAGAATTGTTGTGAGGTGAGAGAGAACGGTTTTCGGGGACTACCGAATTATCGAGCCATTGCTAAGGAGTCAAAGTGAGATTGGATGAAGGGGGAGGGAGACGAGACGAGATGGACGCACGGTGGGAAGGCCGCCACGGACAGACTTCATCTTGAGCGGGGAAGGGCTTATATTGAGGGGATTGTAGTGAGACTGGGCCGAGATCGGAGGAGATGTAGTGAACTGGTACTGCTGTCTGCCGTTGCCTGAGGCTGAACCATCATAATCGTAAGTGTCGTTGAGACGCTGCTGGGAGGGTTGGGTGTTGAGGGACAAAGAGGACATGTCAGGTGTTGGAGAACTGGTCATGATGGAAACCTTATAAGATGTATACCGCAGAAAGCCTTTAAATCAGTCGTGAACAGGAAGAAAGAGAAGAAAAAAAAAATCCAAAGGGAGAAAAGCGTATAAGAAAAAGGTGTCGTTGGATTGGGACGAGGCCTTGTCTTGAAGAAACTAATAAACCACGCCCCCACGCCACCATGTCCTGAATCAAATTTTTATGACCATCCCCTCATGAGGACCAGCGAACAGCGGCGGTGCTCGCGATCTAAAATGTCTCGGAGTAGACCACCTCCTGAGTTTGTTGCAAATAGCGTTCACAAGTTCTGAAAGTTGGACTCAATACAGGCGAGATCGACAGCAACGACGAGAAGAGAACTTGCGAAGCAGCGGCGGCGGTGCCGCGCACTGCAACGTCGAGCTGAAACATTTATCAAATACAATAATGCAGAGTGTACAATATTGAACCCAGTGCAAGGTATGGATGAGTTCACCAAATGGAAGCTTCCCCGCAGCAGCAAGAAGAAACGAAAAACGGCAAGGATACCAGATCCCAACTCCATGGTTAGCGTTACATGCCCATTGCCACTGGCGATGGCAGCGCTAGAATTTTATCCACATCAACCACGCAGTTGACACACGAAGAGTCATCCCATGGTCCCCGCACTCTCTTAGTTGGAGTAGGGGATGAGGTGGGAGTTGAGTCGCCACTGCTACTTGGCCGGCAGATAGCAGCTAGCTCGAGAGCAAAGGGTGGCAGGTCGGGAAAGATGAGGTGATCAGGATTTGCGGGCCGCATCCGGGGTAATGGGGCAGGAGCCCACGGAAGTGAGGCCTCGGGTTGGAAGACGGGGCGAGGGACGGTTGGAAGGGTGTGTTTGGGTTGGGAACGAGGTGGGAGAGGACCCTGGAAGAGACGGAGGGAAGAGGGGGGTCCACGACGACGCATGGTGATATGTCCAAGCAGAAAAAGAAGGTGATGAGGTGCTGCTCGAATATCTGGTCAGATGGGAGTAGGAACGGAAGGTGTGGACACCCACCTCGCTTTTATCGCGGACAAAAATGTGGAATCAATCCAACCAACAATGAAAGAAACCAAAACGAGTGGGCAAAGATGAAAGATATGAGGCAAAGACAGTTGGTTTCCATGATCCCCATTTCGGGCAATTCTAATATCCACTCATAACATGCCATCTCATGATCTATCGCATTTCTTGACATCGTCACGACACCGCAAAACTCAGTCGACGCCACGATCGGGGTGTAACAGAATACATTGAAACACGGTACACAGATCTAGGGAAACCACAGCTAGTCATAATCACAAACGCAACTTCACGAGGAGTTGTCGAGGGGACGATAGTGTTTCACGAGCTGGATTTTGTATGCTGATGACGAAAATCCTTGAGCTGGTCAAAGAGGACACAAGAAAGCGTGCACTTGCCTTCTGGGTCATTCCAAAGTCCGGCAGCATCAGCATTCAACGGGGAAGCATTGTTCGGTTCTTGGACCATGTTAATCTCGGCGGGAGTATACGCATAACATGACCTACCTCCCAGCAATGACTGCAAAGATAAAAGGACTGTTTGTACACTGTAAACAGCAGACCACTTATCCTAGTGCCCGATTTAGTACAATGACCACAGGACTCGACAAGATACATGCCTGCAAAATGTCTAGGCAGATAGCACCACTGTGGATGTCTACATTCGGGTGGTAACATGGCGTGTCGAATTTGATGGCGGGGGCGGTATAGGGATAGTTACTAGGGAATGAGATTGAGATGCGGAACGCCAATCCAGCGTAGATCTTTGCCACAAGTCAGAAGTATACTCAATAATCCACTGCAAAGACGAACTGTCCCAGCGGCACCTTCTATCGTTCCAGCCCACTCGAATAGATTGGAGTCGTTCTTGGGGAATGCGGACTATCGAAAAATTAGTACCGGAGGCTCGGTATAAGATGAATGTGTCACGAACAATGCCAGGGGAAGAAGACATCTATTCGATGGAGTGAGAATTGAAGAGGGCTGGTCAGGACAGATAACGCACCATGAGCGACATAAGCTCGCTACCCAGTCTAGAAATCGCTCATCAATCGTCGTGCTCACATGCGAGTCGATGAGACAATTCTTACCGTTTCGTCACGCTGCCCGGGCCATCTGCAGCTGAGCCGGGAGCGGTTGACTTTTGAGAAGTTCGTGGAGGAGCGAGCGAGGATGTGATCTGGTCCATTATTTCGTGAGTAGGGAGAAGTCGAAAAGTACAACAAGTTGGAAAAGAACGAGACGCGCTCATCACGTGATGCTCATTGAGGATGACAAACTCGATCACAAACAATCCACAGGATAATACAGCCATGTACAACTTGAAGTACTGCATGTATCAATAGTAGGACCTACTCATGAGGCTAACGCGCTCTTCCTTTGTGGTTTCAGCAAAATGGTCCTGTTGCTACTCCCAACACGCCACTTTGACCACCCATCTCCGAGTTTTGAGTCTCAGTTCCGTACGGGGGTAACATTCTGATGGGGGTGGTGCGCTCCCTTGTCATGATTTGATCGGAACCGCGGAGTCGGCTGGTAGTTAACTTTGTAGGATATTTTTTGCTGCTGGCTAGCTCTACACTTTATGATACATGCTGTTCAATGCGTGGCCTTAGAGAGTTGTCGTAGTGAATTTTATCGGTTCAGGTACATTTCATTGTGTGTTTGGAGTAATCTGTCAGCATCAGCTGAGGTTCGGCTTTTTTTACTTTCTCTCCGTGCCGTGCTGGCAAGTTTACACACACGCGGCCGTCTCTGGATGCGCAGTTTTGCCGCCAGTTTTTGGATCACTCGTCTAACTTATAACACCTCTATAACATCTTGCTCGTCGGCACCATGACCTCTCATTTCACGCCAACACCCGCAGAGCTCGCCCTCGTCAACCAGATATTTACCCAGACAGACACCCAGAGGATAGGCATCCTCACCGGCGACGTCGCAGTCAAACTATTCGGCGGTGCAAAGCTCGCACCGACTGTCCTCGGCGAAATATGGAACATTGCAGACGAGGACAACAACGGGTTCCTTACCAGAAAGGGCGTCGCCGTCGCCGTCCGTCTGATGGGTTGGGCTCAGAAGGGAGAACAGATCTCACAAGCGTTGCTCAGCAAATGTGCGGTTATGGTCCTGTCTTTGATGCCCTCGCTGACGTTTGTGCGACAGCGGGTCCGCTCGCTGCCATCGATGGTGTTCATTCGCCTTTGGTCCCGCAAGGCACTGGCATGTCAATGCCGAAATCTCCTCCGCCGGGTTTACCCCCCGTCACACCGCAAGACAGGACCAAGTTTGCGAGGCTCTTCCAGGGTTGTGGGCCAGTAAATGGTCTATTGAGTGGTACGCCGGGACTTTCTTGCTCGGATGCGGACTGACACAAGCTTTGCAAAAGGTGAGAAAACCCGCGATGTCTTCGTCAAGTCCAAGCTTCCTGTCGACAAGTTGTCGCAGATATGGTCCGTATCGCTTTCGTCTTGACGTTGGTTGGTTATCGAACCTTTTCTTTCAGGTTTTTGGCAGACACGCAGGATCGCGGCATGCTCGACTTGACCGACTTTACGATAGCCATGTACTTAATTCAAGCAACCATGTCCAACCAGTTATCCTACATACCCACATCGCTCCCTCCAGGATTGTACGAGCAAGCAGCTGGAGCTGCTGTACTTGCACACGCAACTGGCAGTAGCGCGCATCCCACGAGCCCAGCGACATCAGCATCATTTCCAGCGCCTATCAAGCATCCGTCTGTGCAGACAAACTTCACGGGTCCACCGACTCTGGCACCCACGCTTCGCTCCCGACGCTCTGTGCCAGTCCCTCAAACACCTGCTGTCCCACCTTTCCCCAGTGTGGTTCCCCAAACTACAGGACTCTGGGATGTTACCCCTACTGAGAAGGCCAACGCAGACCGTTTCTTTGATAACCTGGATTCGCACAAACGAGGATATATTGAAGGCGATGTTACCGTTCCCTTCATGCTGCAGTCCGGGTTGCCAGAGGAAGTCCTCGCTCAAGTATGGTGTGTCCAACCCCTCGTGATTCTTTGGATATAGTCTGATTCGTTTCGCAAGGGATCTTGCCGACATCAACAACGATGGGCGTTTGACACGCGACGGGTTTGCGGTCGCGATGCATCTGATCCAAGGCAAACTATCGGGCAAGGAGATCCCAGCTACACTTCCCCCAACCCTCGTACCTCCCTCCATGCGATCGAACGGTCCCGCTTCACCGTTTGCGGCCGCGCCTCCTCAGCCAACTGAAGCGATACATGATCTACTGTGGGACGATTCCCCCCCGACGTCGACTGTGACTAGCCAACCTCAGCACAACGTCCTTCAACCTCTGGCGACCGGGATCGTGCCTTCAGCAATCTCCCCGCCTCCGGTACCCCGCGCATCTCATGTTCCGGAGGATCCCTTTGCTTCGGCAACCCGCAATTGTGCGTTCCTTTGTTTCCTCTTTTCCTCCGGGTGACTGATCCACGCTTCGGCGTTTGACTCCAGCATTCCACAAGGATCTTCTCGGAGATGATGATGACACACACCCGCCACCGCCACTACATGACCGATCTGCGGAAATTGGAAACCTCCAAAACCAGGTCAACTCCACGAATAGGTCACTGCAGAACGCCAAGGCCGAGCGAGAAGCCTTGGAAGCCACACTCGCTAACCAAGCAGCTCAGCTCTCTGCTTTGGAGACACAACTCGCTTCTGCGAAAGTTTCCTTCGAGACGGAGACGATTTCGCTGAACACGCTCAGGGAACGCCACGCAAACCAGAATGCCGAGATTCAGAAAGTGAGAGAAGAGCTGATTAGGAGCGAGAGCGACCTCAGTGCGATTCGCGTGGAGAAGGCGGAGATCGAAGGATCATTCTTGAGGGATAAGGAGGACGTTCGTGACCTCAATCGTCGCATGGCTGAGGTGACCACGCAGATCGCTGCTACCAAGCAAGAAGTCGAGAAGGCCAAAAAGGATGCCAAGCAACAAAAAGGTCTTCTCGCGATTGCCCGCAAACAGCTTGCGACAAAGGAGTCCGAGAAGGTCAAGGTTGACCAGGAGCTCGAAGAAGCGCAAGAGGATCTTGCCAATACTGTCAAGGAACGAGAGGAAGCAGAGGCCGAAGCCGAAGCCGGGAAAGCGTTGACCCCGCCACAGCCACTCCCCGATTCCGAGAGGCTCAAGTCTCCCGCTGATTCATTATTATCATTTGCTGCTGCTCACCCATTGCCAATTACTCCTGACGTTACAGGTGGCAGTCCCTTGAGCCCCAAGAGAAACAACCCGTTCGAGAGATTGGCGATGTCCTCGGGGACATCAACTCCTCGGTCACATTCGCCTTATGGGTCCTTCTCAACTGCATCCGTACCAGTTCCCCCCTGTCTGTCTCCACCTAGTGCGACGGTTACGACACTCGACAACCCATTTAGCATCTCCCAGGCCTTTGATTCCACACCACAGCTATCTACCGAGGATGCTCCGGACAATGATACGACAGATGTGGGCGTGAGCACGCCGAAAGTCAAAGCAACGCTCGGAGAGTTTGGCGAAATTATCTCATCGCCCACGGATGAAGAACTGTTCAGCACACCTCCAAACAGTATCACGCCTGTGAACCTTGGCGGTGAGGCAACGCCTCACTATCACTCATTGGACACTGCTGCCGTTCTTTTCCCTGCCCTGGATGACATTTCATCTGGGCAAGGTGATGATGGTAAAGCGAACGAGACAGATTTGTCGACGGATCTTCATGACTTGGATATCAACGAAACGGACAGTGACACAGATGGCGATGAGGAAGAAGGCCACAAGGCGACTTTGCAGGATCAGGAGAGTCATCCCCCCGAGGTACTGCCAAGCAAGAACGAATCTGCGCTGTCCGCTTCCCCAGTCTCATTCGACGATATCTTTGGTGCAACCAATGATGCACCAGTAGAGATTGCACCAGGGGCCGCAGCGCAGACGGATAAGGTTCCACCAACTCAAAATGGTTCAGCCGCATTCGACGCATTCGGTGTACCCCTGACGAAGCCTGCTGCCACACCTGAAGATGGACACGATTCAGGGTTCACTTTTATCAACACGCCTGTCAATGCGTCAAGCAAGGACAGCAGTGGCCTAAGCAGTTTCGACGAAGGGTTCGGCAAGAGTTTATCCAGCGGCCCTGCGCAGACAGCGTCGAACTTTTCGTTCGAGTCTGCGTTTGAGGACAACTTTGATTTTAGCACTTCGTCAGGGACGGCGATCGAATTCCCACCTAGGACCTCATCTGATGCACCCCCTGCGAATGGTAGCAATACGATCCAACAAAACGTGACGGCGACTGCAAATAGCACACAAGATATCTTCTCCTCGCCTGTGAATGGTGGCCCACCAGCCACTGTGAACACAGGCCCCGCACAACCACCGATCTCGTTTGATGATGCTTTCTCATCGGGCCCCTGGTCGGCCAAAACGGGTGCTCCGCAACCTGAGAAGACGGTGGCGGACCAGTCGGGTTTAGGCAGCATCTCATTTGAAGAAGCATTCGGAGGACTTGAATCGGCTCAGGCGCTGAAGCTTGATGAATCATTCTCGCAGGCCTCGAATGCGTTGACCAATCCGATGTCTCCACCGCATTCTGATACTGGGAAGCAGCTTCCTGTGTCACCTCCGACGTCCCCACGGGGTCCTATTTCTCCACACGTTACCTCGTCGATACGCTCCAGTTCCCCCCAGCCACGTGCCACGTCGCCAACACCTCGGGTCGCATCTCCAAAGACGCAGCGGCCGTCGACCTCTTCATCAAAAGAAGTTGTGCACGAGAAGCCCGTTCCACCGCCACGTCATTCCAAACTGAGTGTGCGTTTTATTTTCAACGCACCTAGTGCCTGTCTGATTTGTGTTATCCAGATTCGCCTGCCCTTTGGCAGAAGAAAGAAACAGGACACGGTGCCACCTGTGCCCGCGTCACATCCGGCCCAACACCCCGCGCGGGTTGAGGAACTGGGTACGACCACACCGGCGGTAGACGACGACGTCGAGCCCGTTAAGCAGCTCGCGGCGATGGGATTCAGCCGCAACCAAGCAGTTGCGGCACTTGAAGCGCACGGTTATGATATACCAAGAGCATTGAATAGTCTGTTGGGTGCGTCATGAGGAGATCGGACGGTGCACCATAATATTTTATCAGCCATCTCTCTCTCTCTCTCTCGCCTTGTTTTTTTTTTTTTCCTTCTTGTTTCGACATTCGCGTGGTTTCTCCTTCAAGAATCGGCGGTGGACGTCCTTTGATCTTTCTGGAATACAATACTCACAGCATGCACGCTCATTCCTATGAATCCGTCCTTGTTTTTCTTTGATTTTCTCTTTTACTTTTTTTTTTTTTTCCACGAATGGATCCCTCGGTGTTTTAGCAAAGATACCCTGCAGGATGAGTTGCGACCTGTCAGCTTGCGGAGTGAATTCGCCACTGATTGGACATGTTCGAATTCTCACGCGTGGTCCAAACCATTTTCCCGATTATGAGAACGTGTAGCGCTTGCGAGCCTTGTTCTGCGAGCTCGAGTCATTGCAGAGAACAAAACAGGTCAGAACAAGGTACGCGATGCTGTGGAGGGGGTGGTTCAAACACTGAGAACGTCAAAAAGGACAGGCGCGAAAAGGAGCTAAAGAGGCCTTGTTTTTGTCGAGAATTCAGGCTTTTATGATTACATCGGATTAGCCGAGGACTCAGACGTGCCTTGGACACACGCAACCCCGAGCACCATCCACCGAGCCTATTTAACCGCTTGCCTTCCCCCAAAGTTACCCCATTTCCCTTCCTTCCCATGCCCGCATTCGATATCATAGTCGTAGGCTCGGGCGGCGGTCTCGATGAGACCAACTTGTCTGGGTATGTCTCCTCGAGTCCACCAATCTATGCCCACTTCTTTTTCCTCAACCCCGTCCGTCGTGCTTGCACAGATATCTGGTCAAGCCGTGTAATGCCTCTTGGGACGATGGTATCATCGCGCTCGAAGCAGGTGCGTTCCTATATCTCCTTGGATACGCGTTATTTTACTGATAATCGACCCCTCCCCCCTCAAGGATCCGGGCATGGTGCGCTCAAGCATATCATGAAGGGGAACCCAGACATTTTCGGTCAGCGCCCTGCAGACGAAGATCCCTCGAAAAAGATCACGCCTTTTACTATATACTCCAACGTCAAGTAAGCACATCTGCTCACCATATCGAAAAAAATTTAAACGACTGTATCAGATGTTTCCTCCTCACGCACGCACATTTGGACCACATCAGTTCTCTAGTCATGGCTGCCGGCACGTTCGGAGGCGGTAGCAAACGCATATATGGTTCCCCGCAGACGCTCAAAGATCTAGAGACCGTTTTCTCCGATCGCGTTTGGCCGAGATTAGCCACCTATGACGAGACAAACCCGTTATATCGCTTGGTCTATCACGCGTGAGTCTCGTGCGCATTCCACCAAAACTCCGATATCGGAACTAACCACGTTTTACCTCGCACATGTGAATATACGACGGCGCCGTTCTAGACTCCACGCCGATGGTAAATACAAGACGATATTCCCTGACATCGCGGTGCGCAGCATGACGATCAGTCATGGCAAGAACGAGCTGGGGTGCTATGAGAGCTCGTGCTTCTTCATCAAACACATACCTACCAACCACGAATTCGTCTTCTTTGGCGACGTCGAGCCCGATAGCGTCGCCGTCAAACCGAGGAACGTCACCGTCTGGCGGGCAGCGGCGCACAAGATCCCGCACGATCTCTCGGCCGTGTTTATCGAATGCTCCTATCCCGCTGGTCGGCCGGACGAGGTCCTGTGGGGCCACCTCACTCCGAACCATCTCGTCCAGGAGATGATCTCGCTCGCAACCGAGGTCGTTCTCGCACGCAAAACTCCAGAGGGGTCGTCGCGTCCCAGGAAGAAACAAAAGAAGGAGCCACTCCCGTCTGAAGCGCTACACGGCGCGCTCACGGGTCTGACGGTGTACGTCATGCACTGCAAGGAGCATTTCAGCACGGAGCGGCCGATAAGCCATGTCATTGGGGATCAGTGTCGGGAGATGCTCGCGCCGCACAAGCTTGGTTTGGAGCTGCTGACGGCGGACCAGGGCATGAAGATCGGTGGGTCGTCCTCCCCATGCCATCAGACGAGTCAAGCCGTGTTATACTGACGCGTGTTTTCCGACAGTCATCTGAAATAGTTCCCGTCCCCTTTTTTTTTATTCGTTTATTCTTTAGGCTATATATATATATTCGAGGATTCTACTTCTTTTCACTGTATACCTAACCACTGTAGCCTTATTATCTTTCCGACTCCCGAACTGGCCATCGTCGCTTGCGGGCCCACGTTGTACTTACTCTTTTTTTTTTTTTTTGGACATACGTCTGCGGCACCACCGTATTTTTGCGTCTTTTATTCGTAATAGTAAACAGCCCCTGTTTTTATCATTCACGTTCGTCCCTCGTCGTGAAGAATACCTTTTTTTCCCCTTTTGGCCGGAACGTTGCAACCAACAAAAATCATCAACGACAGCGCAGAGAGAGATGATGAGTACGATGAAAGAATTCCCGTCCTATAATGCGTATATACGTACGACAGACAAAGGAGAGCGTCTAACTCGAAAGAAGAAGGGAAAAAAAGAAGTGAGCTGAGCCAAGGTGAGCAAATACATAACTCAGCGGAAGAAAAAAAAATCGTATAAAGACGTGCGCGTGATAGCAAGGTCATGGCAGAAAAAAAAAGGAAAGGAAAAAATAGCTATGAAGACGCGTAAAGTTTGACGACGCCGTCCGCACCTGCGCTTGCCATGAACGGCAACGAGGGATGAAATTCAACGTCCAACACGCCCTCCCTCGCCTTTTCTCGGTGCGTCGTCATTTCCTGCGTACACGTCCGCGAACCAAGCAAGTCCCAAAACCGTGTCGAACAATCGTGCGAACCCGAGACGAGTGAGAAACCGGCAGCGTCGATCGAAAGCGAGGTGACGCCGTCCAAGTGTGCGGGCATCGTGTGTGTACATTGTCCTGTCGTGAGAAGGTCAGAAGAAAAAAATAAATTTCTTGGCCCAATTAGATCCGCACCGGTGATGATGTCAAAAATACGGATAAACTTGTCCTCGTGAGCAGTCACGATAATGGACATCGTCGGATGTGATACGAGCCGGTTCACTTGGGTCGCAGGCGTTCCGTCTGCATAACATGTTTAGGTTATCAATGGATCCCCGAGGAGAGACGGCAGGACGGATAATCAACTCACCGTACGTCGCATCCGTAGCCAATCGTGAGACTTCTTTGCCAGTCTCAATGTCAAATATCTTGACGACCGCATTTTGGTATGCCACAGCCACCTTCTTCAAGTCTGTTTTGATTGCTTCGACGGCTGTAGCGCCTCGATCGTCTTTTTCGTCTTCATCATCCGTGTCTTCTCGTTCCAAGCCAGAGTAACCCCATGACAATCGGAGTGAGCCGGCCTCCGGCCCACCCACATCCCACACCTTCACAGCTCCTTCAGCGCCACAACTGACGAGCGTGCTCTCGTCTCTGACAAGTGCGAGATCCCACACAGCATCCGTGTGGCCGATAAGTTCGCCTCGAGAAGATGACTCATCGTACGGTGCATAGGTCGTGTGAGAGGGTAGTGGAAGCGCCCATACTCGGATGCTCGAGTCGAGGGATGCACTGTACAACAGTTGGCGTGTTGGGGAGTGCACAAGACGGGTGATGGCAGCAGAATGACCGCGTAGAGTAAGCTGGGGCTCACTCTCTGTCGTGACACGAGCACTGGGAAAGCATGAGTAAGAAACAAGCGAACAAGAACCCCTAACGCACGTAGAGGATGCCAGACTGGCTACGTCCATACGCCATATTTTAACCGTACAGTCATCACCGCCAGTGGCCAGGCACAGTTCGGTAGGGTGGAACGCCAGTGCACGGACTGCGTCGAGATGGCTTGAAACCCAGGGATCAGCCAACAGTTGACCAGAGACAGATCGAGAACTCACTTCCTCAGCGTTCGTTTAGCCTTCCAGAGTTTCGTGCTTTCACCATCCGCCTCATCGACAACACCAACCGCCTCGGATTCATCCTCTTCCTCGCCGACCTCTTCTGGCTCCTCTTCTTCACTCTCCCTCCACTGTTGGACATGTTGCTCGTAAGATGAACGTAGCTTCTCTTTCCACTCTCCTGCGTCATCGGGACGGAAAATCATTGTCGTTTGCTTCGGAACGTCGCCCTCTTGGCGGATCACAGACCCCAGTCCTATTCCGTCCTGCTGTTGTTGCGAAGTCTGCGTTTGCGGTTGGGAAGGGGATTGAGATGGAGCAAGGTTACGTTGCAGCTGGTTTTCTTGTGATTGTTGAGGTTGCGCCTGAATCGGAGCTTGCTGCTGTTGCTGGTACATCCCTGCCCCAGCGATAGCAAGCTGATTTGCTCGTTCAAGCGGGCCCGAGGACGGAGGTACATTTCCGGGGCCGGACATGACACCAATAGTGCCGGAACCAGTGCTACTTCCGAGCATTGGGAACTCCTTTCCTGGGACGCCGACGTTGCTGATCCCGGGACCGCCCGAATCTGGGAGTTGCTTCCTAGGTCGTCCGTTATATATCGAATCAAAAGGAGAAGGTCCTTGGCCTTGCGTCATGCCTTGCCCTTGTCCCACCCCGCCCATACCCCCAGCCATCGCACCACCAAGTCCAACTCCCCCGGTGGAACCAGGATTCATGACGTTGCCACCGGGACCCATGCTTGGGTTCGGGTTGGAGATGAGTGGGCGGTTTGGAAGTGGGTTCATTGCTTGAGGTGAAGTCAAATACGAGATTTCTTGGAGACATTGTTTGAGGTACTCTCGGCTCCTTGCACGCGATTTGGGATCACGCCCAGTGGGGGCTTTATTCAAAGCAGCAACCGTGGATGGTACAGAGGCGGAAACAGGAGCAGCTGCAACAGAAGGAGCACGGGGAGCGATGCCGTTTGGTACTTTCTCAGATGGAAGTGGCGAATCTGCGGATGAGATACCACATTATTGTGAATCACAAAGAAACAGAACAACCACATACCATCACTTCGAGGTGAACTCGCACTACTTCCATCTTTGTGACCCTGAGCATCATCTTTTGCGCTCTGTTGAATAGCAGCCAGCTTGGACGGGAGTGCTGTTGTTGACGAGGGAGCAAGTTGCTTTGAACTATATGTGATACGGATTATACAAAAATGTGATGGGAAAAAAATTGGAGACATGAATAAGAGTACGTGGCAAGTGGGCAAGCGACGGGGGCTCACCGTTCCATGCGGAGAGCATATTCCAGCATCTTGATACGTCGCATGAGGTCCAATTTGACGTTCTCGAACGAACGACGTTCTCCTTCGAGAAGGGCAATGCGTGCCTACAAGGAGTGGACGATGAGCACGGGGAACACGATAGCACATGATGGCGGTATCCAGGCAGAGGGAAAAAAACGCGTGGCAGACACAACGACGCTCCATCGAGCCTCCGAGTTGGATCAAGACAGAAATGGAGAGATGAATGTGCAAAGAAAACGAACGACACTGACCCTCATCTCTGCCCTCTCGATCTCCCACTCGTTTCTGTCGCGCTCGTATCGACGCCATTCTGTCTGCAAAAAGTGCAAGACACTCGACAAGGTGAAGTCCTGGCCATTTTGGGGTGGAGGTGGAGGGATGCCCTGGCCCTGGCCCAGTTGACCGAGTGGGTTCTGCTGCTGGGGTGGTGGGACCTGATTTCCCTGCGGGTTAGGTTGGGGTGGAGGCACCTGGAGCGTGCCGAGCATGGGGATTTGGATTGTCTGTGGATGGTGAATGTTGGGCGGGCCTTGTTGTTGTGGAGTAGC
The DNA here is from genome assembly GCA_038092915.1 of Boletus pseudopeckii. Classification (NCBI taxonomy): domain Eukaryota; kingdom Fungi; phylum Basidiomycota; class Agaricomycetes; order Boletales; family Boletaceae; genus Boletus; species Boletus pseudopeckii. Next base: position 40,721 of record JBBPRH010000160.1, read on the forward strand.
TGAATTATTTTGGGCGTGGTAAGCACCGTTGAGTTGATGGAGCACGTCGCGTTGTTGGGAAGCAGTGAGGGTATTCTGCGAGTGCTGTTGGCGCTGCTGCTGCGCCTGTGCCGGGGACTTGAGGTTCAAGAGGAGTCGGGGCGTGGTGAGCATCGTCCCGGGCGACGAGCGGAGCACTTGTTAAATGTTTGCTGTCTACAAACAACGGACGCTCTTCACGACGGTCCACGTCGAGCTCACTTGTGTCGACGAGGTTAACGACGACGACAAAGAAAAAGATGGCCCAACAGAATCTAGGGACACCCCACACGATGCTCCCATTTCACAAATTCACAGAGTCACACCCGAAACTTTTTTATTTTATTTTCATATACATACACGTTTCACTCATTTACAACAATCCAAGAGGATACAGAAATTATTTCTTCTCCCATCTCGACAGACGCTTTTCTTTCGAAACTCGTCCGTTTTCAACGTACCGTCTGATGCTATCTTCTGATAGAGCCAATATGCCATCTTCCCGCCTTGTCTCCATTTGGTCTCCACTTCTACAAACCCAATCGTGGTCATGAGCAGCTCAAGGCGCTCGAACGACATGTAACGCGAGTTCTCGACACATGGCAAGGGGAGCTGCGGGCTGGTTGAGCTACGCAGCCAGAGAGTGAATCCGAAAGACTTACTGCGAGAAATAACAAGCCTGACGGACGCAGGAATGTATGTGCCAAGATGAGCATTCGTCCTGCCAACACATGAGAACTACAAGACATGCAATCCAAAACAAATTACCTCTATCTTTTGGCTCGGGCACAAAGTTCACCACCAGGCTAAGACTGATGAGGTCCCATCTCTCGGTGTGCTCGTCTACGTCCATGGTCAGGAAGTCCTGCTCGATAATGGATGGATGCCCGCTTCGAAGGTCGATAGGTGTGGTCGTTATCCATGACGAACACGACGCGTAGTTGTCTGGTTTCAGTGCGCCAACTTCCAATAAGCTAAGGGATGCATCAATGGCAAGGAGATTCGGTGCACTGAGACGGTGTGCGTACCTCAGGGACCCCTTGTCATCTCTCTTGGACAAGCCCATACCGACGAGCCACTTGATCAGGACCTTTTCGCTACCCCCTCCCCGATCCCCACCCTGCCCAATGCTCGACATTCGTTGATACGCCGCCAACCCTCCAAGGAGCTCGATCTCCTGCTCCACGTCCCGCAGCGTCTTTGCATTGGACGCACTAGATGCATTCTTCTGAAGCTGCCTTTGCTTCTTGAGTAGAACATGGAAGCGTCTGATCAACGTCCTCGTCGTGTGGGGATTGCTGCTACCATTCGCGGTTGGGTGGTGTTTTTCTGTCAAGGTGATTGGTGTTTTCTTCTTGCGGGCGTTACGCACTGGCATGGGAATGACCTGTCAAGAAATGACTACACCTCTTACTAACTATTTGCTCTTTCGCTGCACAGACCACTTCAGTAACCACTTTCAAAGGGTCAATATGACACCGAGTCGTTCACCATCAGCTGCGTATTTCTCTAACCTTTCCAACAACTCCGACATCAACTGCTGTAATCATTGAAACATGGATGTTTGATCTCGCCATGTTACAACCGCCTATAAACTAAACAACAATTTCCACCAACAAATGCCCATCGTCAGGGCTTGCACATGGCCGACATTATCACTGGCAGCGCACGAGACATCTTCTTGTACATGGGCACGTTGCGTTTCTTGTCACTTGCATTGTTGAAGCGCCGGTCGAACAGATGCGCGAATTGACATGCGCGCTAAAGTGTCTCTTCTAGGCTTCTTACGCACCACGGACAGTAATTTCTATACAGCGGTGATTACCCTCGGGAGCGAACATGGGAACCCGGACCGCTGTAACCACCGAGTAAGTTCTCAACAACATTAACATAATACCGTGCCTCAGCATACACACGTCGAAATGGCGACACACGCCATTCCATCACACGCCATCAAACGCAGATTGATGCGGATCCTTGGCCTGGCTGGAGAGTGACGATCAGAGATGGTGATCTGATCACCGTTGTGTGAGAAGCCAACAGTACTGTGGGTGGGTAACCATCAGCGATCTCACAACGCTTGATCCATAACCGCTAACAAGGGACAGGTGAACGCGGTAACCCGAACCTCGCGTCAAAACCGGTCTGCTATGTACCCACCGAATGCTACGTCGCTTCCTTTACCGACTTGGTAGTTGGACGATAAATCTCAAGATATCGGTATGAGATATCGCCACAAGTGATCACTTTCGCTGACAACCAAGCTGATCGTCAACATGAGCATGACATCGGCTGTGGTGGTCGCACTGCGGCGAAACGGTTGAGCGAAGCTTGCCTCATCCGTAGATAAGTTACTTACATTACTGTAGCATTTATGGGGATTGCCTAGCGGCGGCTAGCAAGACAATCCCCGTGGCGAAGTTGTTCCTCCACTGGTAAGTTACATATGGGCAACCAACCCTGTGTACAAGGTGAAACCAAAACCAATACAATTTATAAAACCTAACAAATACAACCACCTGACCAAAGAATGAGAGTTTCGAAGAAAATACACCGCATCTAGCGCTTTGGCAGTTCTACCGCTCAATTAAGGACGACGAAAAAGGGTCACAAAACGAAGAGACCAGAGGAATGGTAAAAGATACTAAAGGATACAATCTCCAACACCCGGGAGGAGGTAAAGAAAAGGTTTGGTTGAAAGAAGTAAACCGCATATCACCCCAGGTGATCTCTTCATACAAAGCCGTGTCCACCCTTCTTGGCGTCGATTTTCTCAAAACGGTTCTCCTCTTGTCGCTGCTGTGTGTCAGCACCCGTTAAGACAATGAACTGAGGTCGCTTACCTTCTTAATAACACACATGTTTGCCAGGAAGAGACCGATGACAATCGCCATAAATCCATACATAGTACTAACGCCAGCTAAGAGGACGTCCTCTGCCAGTTGAGGGGTGCTTACCTGAAGACATCATTTAATTTCGTGTCTGCAAATTTGGTGATCGGAGTGACGCAGAAGTTGTTCACTTTCATAGCCGCAGTTGCATTGGGACAGAAGGTACCGCCAAACGCAACTTCATCAGTGGCACGAAAGTAACCACAGCACCTGAACTGTGCAATGCATGAGAATCCACACGAAAATTAGCCTCTCATCGCGCCTACGCACCGTGTCCTGGACGGCAATCTTGGTAGCATTGCTCTGCATTCCAAATACCTTGTGATAGTTATTGCGCTCGTGAAGCGTGAAAAACCAAATGTATGTGCCAACGAAGAGAATCGCGATGCCATTGACAAGGAGCAACCAGTTGAGCATGACGAGGGGTCTCTTGCCCCGCAAGGCGATGAGAACGAGGGAGCTGGCGAATGTTGTCAGGAAGATTATTCCCAAAATAGTTCCACCTGCAGAGAAATATGAGGGTCGATGCAAAGGACCTGGACGTGAACTTTACCAGTGAGGTCAAAGGAGCTAAAGGTGATGTTGAGGAGTAGTTCGGGCTTGCGCCAGACGAGCGAGAGAATGAGCGTTATGACCCCCGCGGCCAGGAGGGAGGCATCAAAGAAAAACCAGGCAAGCATGAGACGTTTGGACACCATCTTGGCGAGAGGCGGTTTATGCTGGTTGCTTCAAGACGATGGTCTTCTGGAGAGTGTACAAAACTAGACCAGCTAGAGTCCGTCAAAGGAGGATCAACGCCAAACGGGCTGGCCTGCAGCAAGAGAAAAGGTGGTAGACGAACGAAAGGTGGAAGGTAATGAGCCAAGTTATGACAGCTGACAGCGGTATTAAATTAAATACTTACTGCCGAGGACGTGCGGTACTAGTAGTTCCTGATGGTTTCTATCACGGTAAACCAAAAATTAGTGTTTCAGGCCCTGGCCTGAAATGAAGGAAGGAGATATGGAAGGAAGAGGAGGACGAGCCTCAGGAGTTGGGGGATAAATAACTTTGTACAGAAGGTCACCATGGCCACTCTCCTCTCTCGGTACACATAGATACGGTCTCATCCTCACACAACAAGGCCAAGGTGAACCGTCTCAAAATTTCTCACGTATCCACTCCTTTTGTCCATTTGCATATCCGTCGCGCAACTCAATATGTCCTCCGACTCGCTCACACAGGGCGGTGGTTCCCTCCTAGTGGCCTGGCAACTCAAATCTAAACATGTTCTCATCGTCGGCGGTGGAGACGTTGCCTCAGGTCGCATCGAATCTGTGCTTGTTGCAGACGCGCGGGTCACCATCATCTGTCCCTGCACCGGCTTGCATCCCCTCACGAAAAAGTTCATCGACGGTCCTCATCAGATAACATACCACGATCGCGTTTTCGGCGGCGCTGATGACCTCGTCGGTGTCGACATGGTGCTTACCGCTATTGACGACGTTGCGCAGTCTCGCGTCATTTGCTCTCTCTGCAGAGAGCACAAAATCCCGGTCAACGTCGCTGACATTCCAGAATCCTGCGATTTCTACTTTGGCTCTCAGATTCGCAATGGACCACTACAGATAATGATATCTACGAATGGACAGAGCCCGAAGCTAGCGAACCTCATTAAACAGAGGATCGAGCGCAGTCTTCCGGAACAATCTGGGAAAGCAATCGAGAAGGTGGGAGAGTTACGGGTGATGCTCAGAGAAAGGGCTCCCGGTGTCGGAGGTCCAGTGAGCAAACGTCGGATGAAGTGGATGGTGGACCTCTGCACCTCTTGGGAAATGGAAGACCTGGTGATGCTAAACGAGGAGATGATGAAGAGGTTACTAGATGACGGTTGGGAGAATAATGCGATACCACGTCCTGAAGCTGTCGGTGGGATCTCCAAACGCGGCGAGCGTACCAGTGGTATCGCATTTTCGCTCAGTACGTTTGTTCTCCCATCGCTGGCGTTCGCCACAGGCGCTGCTGCGGCTACCATTTTACTCGCGTCCCGCATCCGGTGATCGCGAAAAGTTCGACTTTCTCTCTGGTACGTGGTCTGGATGGTTACAATGGTCATTGTTCGACAACAGACATTATTCTAGGCAACGTTTCGTCGTGTTAATTCGGCGCGTTGTAAAATTATCTATAAATGTTGCAATTGTACCCCATGGTGATCCGGCGACCAGGAAGCAGTTTATCGTAGCGGCGTTCGACGGTCCCGACCCCCGGGGGATTCCGGGTTCACAGCCAGAGATCACCGAGCAACAACCGTTTGTGAAGATTTTCGAAACACACATACGAATTTTCGGAGCACATGTTTAAACATCGACACCGTCGATATGGTGGATTTTTACCTTTTTTTTTCCGACAGAAAGCTATATTGCGGACGGCGGGTTGGGTTAACTTACTTTCAATCAACAACCCCACATGTTGATCCTCTTGCGTGGATTGTCTATGACACACACCGTCGCCTTGAATAACCGTTCCAGAGCGCGTTGGGACCAATCAGCATCGGCAGTGCAGAGAGAGGGGTGAGAGACCGTAAGAGGGAGCAGCAGGGGGGTCGAGAGAGGTCGCGGCAGATGCCGAGGGGAGCCAGTAGAGCGTCATAGACCAACGTCCAACATCGACGGAACGGAAATCGGCGACGCAAAGGAGATTATGGATTGTGTGGACACGACGTGCTGATGGTGGATGATGGAGTATAATTGTGGTGGACATTTGGTTTACAATTATGTGGAACAATAGCAATGCGGCACTACCACAAATGCTGTGGATCAATCGTTGTCCATCACTTGTGGATGCTCTGTTGGCGATATAAAAGCGGCTCGTCAAATGGCTTGGTGCTACAACATTTCAACTCATCATGCCCCTCGACATACTCTTAGATCGCTTCGACGCTGCCACCCATCACGAACTCGATAAGGCGGTAGATGAAGCCGTTCAAGATATGTTGGGTGACGTCTCTGTTCTAAGCTCCAAACTTCAATATGGCGCACTCCTTAATGCTATCATTGGACACTCTGGCGGTGACTTGGACACGAAGTACCTTGATTTGGGACAAGCAATAAAGTTGATCAACACCCATGGAGAGTTACGAGATATACTCGATTCTGCTTGGAAGGGCAAATCCTACCGCGAAATCCGAAACCTTGGTATGTGTCTTGGCTTCCTGTCCCGTTTATTGACGATTTGATGCTCACTCCCACAAGCTATCCTCAAAGCACCAGCAGCGGTACTGGAACTACCAAAACCAGATCGCAAGACAGAAGCCGGTAAGTGCTCAACATCTGACCAGAACCACACAGGATGGACTAACGACCTCGGATAGATCTAGCTCAAGGCTTGTCAGGGTCCTTCGAGGCAAAATACCGTGGCGCAGCTGTTGATGGCTTCTACGAGTATCTCATACATAACGAGAAATTGTTCAAGAAGAATGAGGTCACTCCTGGGCCCGGGCACTATGCTAAATTCTGTTCCATCGTGCAAAGTTCGGGAACAGGTAAATCAAGGATGCTCACCGAGGTAAGCGAGTCTCTTTTTCACAAGCATATGTGACGACTGAATCAATCCCCAGTTGAGAAAAAAGGGTGTCATCATAATTTACATGAACTTGCGCGAGGAACAAGATGTCGTGGGCTTCCCTGGACGCGATCAAATTCCATCCAA
>JBBPRH010000161.1:0-46886 GCA_038092915.1 Boletus pseudopeckii
CATGGACAACCATTCAACGGTCCCTGACTGTGCTCATCATGTTCGAACGACTTTAGCTATATATCTAGCCTGATATCCGTCTACTCGGCTCCATTCTATGGTCATTCTTACACACAGCCGCGTCCCGTTTTTGGGTCCTGCGGTTAATTATTTTTATGGGAAACATGGGGATAGGGGAGATAAAGCGTTCGTATCATTTGTTGAAGTGAAGCTGCTTCTTGACTCATCGTGATTCTCATCGGCATTTCTCTTGGTGATTTGGAGCTTCGTTATGTGATGATTGACCTACTGAATAGTTTTGATAGGTGCAGCTGTTCTCAGGACATGCCACTTGTGGCACCTGTTTGCTCCCGTGCCCCTGACTTTATTGATGGAACCGAATAACGTCGGCACCAGGTGAGTGAGTTCACCGGTCGATGTTTGGCAGATAATTTAAACTTACCTCGAGGTTACGATGGTGTAAAAGTGCACCTTGACACCCGCCCCCTTGGCGCCCCCGGCCCATCTGCACCCCGATAACATGGACCACGAGCAAACCCAGCAGGCGACGACGTCGACACCGCTGGCCCCTGCGGCTCAGTCCCAGACTGTCGAGGGCACTACCATCCGTCCCGAAGGTATCCAAAACCACGGTCCTAGCTCAGAGGATAGCAATGGTGGACGCGACACGCGACCCGTGACCTCGTCCACAGAACGACATCTTCTCAGTGCACCGCATGAAAGCCACGAGAACCTCCTCGCTGGCTTTGAACGCATTCCGCCCCCACTACCCGCCCGCAGCCGAGACGGGCACGCACGCCGGTCTACCCACCGCCATGGGTTGATGTCGACCATTGGGAACCTCACAGCTCCTCGAAATGGACTCGATTGGATAATCCCTGTGAATGAAAAGGATCATGTAAGTGCGATGTTCATTTTTTGGATACGTGAGAGACGTGCCTATATGTGCAACTCTAGATGCGCCGCACCTTGGGCGAACGCCTTCAGCCAACGTTCGAGAATGCTGAGATTGAAAGGGAAAAGTATGCTAAGAAAGGTCAGTGTATGTAGGTTTACTGAACTTCCTTGCTGATGGCAGACTATGTGTGTCAAATTCAGCGTTGTGGACGGGCTACGCTCTTAACATTGCGATTGGCTTGCAGGTGTTGTTGGGGGCTTTGACGACGGGGCTCGCAGCTGCCGTCACGGGCAAACAGGCAAGTATTATCTCTAAAAATACGTTGTGCTAAACAGGAGCCAAAAAAAATAGGCGCAAGTTTCAACTTCGATTTTGGGTCGGTGAGATCTGACTTACACGTGACCCGTGTATTAATTTTCGTTATAGGTGGTCTTGCCACGTTGGTTGCCTCTTACCTGGCCCGCGCACGCGGTTCTGGAGAGCCCGAGTTGTCCATCACGCGAGTAAAGGATCTTGAGCAGTTTTTGCGAGAATGTAGGGCGTTCCAGCTCGACCACGCGCATGAATATGGTACCCCCGAAAATGGCCTGGATTATCGGCTGTGGGAGCTAAGACGGAGATTCGAAGAATTGCTCGGTAACGCAAATGGGTATGTTATGGTTTCCCGCATCTCACTGTCGTCGTCACTGAGCACTTATCGAAAGGGAGAGGAAACTCTCGCCCGTCGGAATCACTGCCAATCAGTCTAGAGTATGAGTGAGATGTTTCACTTTGACACATCCTGGAAGATTCCGCCCTGTCCTTCTAAGGACTTTTCTTTCTTTGCCACTGCAAAATTGGTCATGCACTGTCAAAATTATTCTCCCGCTCGAATATTCGGGCTGTGTGTAATACCCCATTTATTATACCTTGGATTTGTTGTTGTTCTTACTCTTCTGCCACATTCTGTCACGGACTTTTCATTCTGGCAGAGGTTCACATGGACTCGTGGATTCTCGGAACCGACTTTTATTCCAGTATGTAGTAATACAGTCACCTGGAATGCTTTCCTGATATCTCGGACCACCATGACTGAGTACTGAGGACTGGGCACCTACTACCGACCAAGTAGTTGTTGAGTCTGACTGAAGGGATTAGATACGCGTATGGTCACGTGAGCGATGAGATCGGGATGCTTAAATGACCGAGCTCAATGTGAGCTGCGTATGTCCCGGGCCCAACATATAAACCACTCACTCGCTGCGCTCTCAAACTTGTAGACTTGACTTGAGGCATCCAACCAGCTATGAAGACCAAGAACAAACAGACCAAATTCCCAGTGGTGAGACCCTCATAACCCTGTCGAATCAACATCTCGGACCCCACAGCTGACGGGATGCAGGCCCGAATAAAGAAAATCATGCAAAAGGACGAAGAGGTCGGCAAGGTTGCGCAGGCGACACCAGTCGTGATATGTACGCCCCTCATTTCTTTACGCGCTTCGCACGCCATGAATGTGCTCCCCACCCCCACCCAAATCCCCCTCTCATTTCCTTACACATGTGGCAGCAAAAGCCCTCGAACTTTTCCTCGCCATGATCGTGGAGGAGGCGAGCAAGGTCACGCTAGGTCGAGGCGCAAAAAAGGTCGAGGCGTACCATCTGTATGTGTCTCTCTGTATCCCTCCCCCCTGTTTCTCTCTCTCTCTCTTTTTTCCTTGTGATCACTGTGAACGTGTCCCCCCAGAAAACATGCTGTTGAAACGACGGAGATGTTAGACTTTTTGAAGGAGATCGTGGAATCCGTACCGGATCCATCGGCTGGTGGAACTATTGACCTCGAAGCCGAAGCTGCGGAGGGTTCGAAACGCAAACGAGGCAAGGGAAAGAAAAACGGCACTCCTGCTACCTCTGGGGAACAAAAGAAACGACGCAAAAGGAAGGGCGACGCCGATGTGGACGGAGGAGGGGAAGATGTTGGAGGAGGCGCAAAATCAGAACCTGAAGGCGACACAGCTATGGATGAGGACGATGACAAGGACGGTTATGCAGAATCAAGTCATCGGGACCAGGATGGGGACTGGCGAGATGACGAGGATTCACCCTACGTTCCGAGATGACGGCAGTCTGAACGAAATACTATATCTCGACGCGAAAACGATACACCATCCTCGTTCTGGTAAGGCTACATGTAAATTAATTAAACCAGCTCAACCTCGCCTCTCATGACCAGCTGCTCAACAACCGAGTAAGGGGCTAAAGAGATGTGTCCTTTATTCATTGTCAGGGTAGAACCACTGACCAAAGTTAACTTCCTGTTTGGCGCGATGGAGCGAAGAAAGGACTCACTCAGGTAATCTCACCGGCGGACATCCCTGACGCGCATGGATAAAGACGGCATGACTTTTATCAGGCTCAGCGACTACAAGTACTTGTCAGAGATATTCTGAATCCATCTTGGTACTCACTCATCGGGGGAAGAAAAGGTGTCTTATCATCCAACGTTTGCTGGCTTTCTGGCAAACCTTGCAGGACTGAGACGTAGAAATGCTGGTCAGTAAGCGTTGCAAACCTGGACGGAAACGTCAACTGGCTGTCATACGAGCGGAGGGACATCCGTCACCTGCGAGCGTGGTCTACTTCGTTCTCCGAAAGACGTTGTTGGACCTCAGGGTTGGTCATTATATACCGAGCAAACTTTTCAATCTGTAGCGATAGTTGTTTGCTGGATGGGCGATGCAACATGGCACCGAAAAATTGCTCACCTTGAACAGCCTCGTGCGAAGGTATGATCTGACGACAAATTTGACTCGCTCGACCTCTGTCTGAGCGAGCATAATCCTAAAGTGTTCCTCCTCAGAGGACGAGGGATCGGACCGCAACAATTGAACAGTCTCAGACTGCAACACACCACGTCATGAACTCCCATGCTTGAACGAGGGATGGTATAGCATCTCACCTACCTGACGCCGTATATGATCGAGCAGTCCGGCAAGAACGTGTTCTGCAACTGGGAGAATGTCCGGCGCATGCCGCTCGTTCATCCAATGTCGGATGAGTCGCTGCAGTGGTGTCTCCTCCTCTTCTTCCTCAAACAACGGTAGTGCAGCGGGTATCGGAACGTCGTCGTCATCGCGTGGTGCATTCCGTAGTCGACTCTGGAATGCGTTGTCGTCGCGATCGAGTTTGCTGAAAAAGTTGTTGTCATCGTCCATCGTGATGGCTGGTGGCAGAAATTCGGGAACGCGTCAAGGCCTTGGGGCTGTTGATCTCAATGCAGTGTACTAGAACTCGTGAGTACTCACCGACGAAGGAGAAGGTATGGTATTGTGCAAATGACAGTTAATTTATGACAAGTGATAGGTTCATATTGGAGTCTTGTCATTCTGCCAGGAGCGCCTTCATGATCGATATGTCCAGGGTAGTCCGTGAACGGCACATGGTCAAGATACACGCCAAAAGTCTAACGATAATTGATATGATACACGACACCCCTACCACGAGACGATACAAAGCTAAAAGTAACGGAAGTTATCGCGTGTGTGCGCACAAGAATCTTATATCGCGTCGTTCTCCACCAACTTGCCACACACCACATACTTGTTCGAAAAATGCTCGATCCAACCTAAAAGACGATGAACGATGAGTACACCTGATAGAACGAGATGTGCATTCACTCGACACACCTCTCATGTTTTCGCTGGGGAATATACGTCAGAATGCGTGTACATACATATCGAGTGGATAAACGTACATTTCATCTGGGCGGAGGTCCTTAAGCTTGTCCAGTGGCTGATCGATCGGGGTCAACATTTCTGAGTGATGGAAGCTGTGTTATGCAATACGCGGAGTAGTACTCATAGGGGAACATACCCATGTCAAACGACTGCTTGGCCATGCCCCGAGAAGCATCCCGACCCGCAAAGTTGCCATACATACCCTCTGAGCAACGTTAACAACTTCAGGCCAAAAAGAAATTACGAGTGCGTACCAGGTCCATAAAAGTTTCGCCCTGCGGTGACATCAAAGACGATGCCGTTTATTGCAAGTAGAATCCTTCCACCATTTTTGCCGTCAAAAGGTGTGAGGGTCTTCGGAGTGTAGGTCTGAAACAAGACCGTAGGTGCATGATATTTAGGCATCCATGAATAGCCCTTTTTGAACTCGTGTGGGACTTCCTTTGGAGTTGAGATGGGCGGGAAGACAACATTTTGAACTGAATACAATATGTAAATGAGTAGTGCCGTGTTCACGGGTGTTGCAAAATCCAGCGAGAACGCCATGTCGTTGATGTGGTGGACGTCGTAGTTGGCGGTCGGAGGCTGATACGTGTGAGACCCCGGGCCAACGCGAGTGGCTTCGTCAGCGCACCGTTGTCACCGCCATATCAGTTGCCTGTCCTGGCATCATTACCTTTAGCTGCAAGCTACGAGATTATTGCATAGGGGACCACCAAGTACTACCTACGATTGGTAGGTGGCAACAATTGATGTATGCAAGACTGGCGTATCTGAGGCTGCGAGCTCACTTGCATGTAATGACCTTGGCCTTGGTTCCACGACCTACTTCACTACGTGGCGAATCATCACAAACTCTCCATGATTTTTGGTGCGCCGCTCACTGGACCGCATATCCGTATCAATCATCAGTTTGACGTTCTCGTGGCGCAAGTTTCTCGTGCCAAGTTGGAGCTCGGGAAACCTTTACTTTGATTGAACACGACCATTAGCGGGAGAATGATGACCCCAAGATGTAAGACTGAGTCCACAGCTGTCCCTTCATCAGGATGGCATACTCCACACGGCGCTTTGAATTGTCGTTGCGTCGTGCCTTCGTTAAACCTGATCCTTCCAACCAATCAATTACCCCATCAAGATGACTTATCCTCCGCTCTGTATCATCTTATAAGTGCGCATGTGAGTTGTGCTTATCTTCACTCGATATCCGTGGTCGCCGCTTTGGCCATCGTGTGCTGATACATTCCGTAGAAGGCGAGGAGTCGATGGAAGCTCTCTCGAGGTTTATGAAACATCGTTAATCGATAAATGTATCTATCTGTTCAGATTGCTCACAAGACTCTGAATTGATTCTTCTCATGATTGTGTGTGGACTCCTGGTATTCAATGACGAGGGCCTCTACGTGCGATCCGGACCATCCTGCACCGCCAGTGCACACTCCCTGTCACTGACCTCGGGGCCGAAGTACAAATCTCCGGAGCCTTTGCTAGTGGTGCAACTTGCGTGCAAAACATTCATTTTTGCGAAACTCGTAGCGCACAGAACCAATGATTTGGGTATATCGTTTCGAGAATACATAGGTCAATCAAGTGTTACATAACCTCCCGCCGCGAGGCATTCGAGCACCCCGAGTCTCGAAAGAGACGCTTGTACTAGCAACCCTAGACTCGCACCACCTCAATGGTCGTCTCGCTCCCTTCCATCGATTCCCTCGCAGCAATTTTCCACTCAATTGCTGTAACGGTTTCGATGGGGGGCTTACGTCTCCGGGAATTGAGCCTGTCGTGTAGTGTCAGACGAATGTTCAATAACTCTGGGAGTTGCTCACGTGGCGAGGATGGTGTTGGTATATGCTACGGCGATCGAAGTTCGAGAGAAATTTCGGTCCTGGTCGGAGATCAAGCGCCTGCGTGCAAAGTGGTACACGCACCTTTGGATGTGAGGATGTACGGAATAAGCATGTACAGGGAATCTGGGTATGCTATGGTCTAACGGAGGTAGCGCCATCAGACACCCGCCGTTTCCTTGACACAAAAAACGCACAAGGACAATCCTTAACAGTCTGAGGGTACTAGGAACACAGCATGTCAACGTACGCTGGTTTCGTCGGTTGGTGAGCTTACCTGTCGATCATGCCAGTTGTTACAATATACAAAGTGAGCGTGTTCAGGATGCGTTCGGTTCTTCTATCAGTGAGCAGGGTAGATTATCGAATGCAAAGTAGTGTACCATACTTTGCAAAACCGGATCTGTTGCGATAGAGCAGATACGATATAGAACCAGCTATAGTCAGGTCAACTATACAGAAGCAGACGTCGCCTGCAATAGTGCACCACTGTGCGTCCAGGTATCCCGCATAGAGGCAGTAGTTTAGTTGTATTTTATTTGCTTAGATGAATGGGAAAGGCCATGTACCTGAACCTCGTGGTTTACTAAAGCGATGGATAATGCTTTCTCTACAGCAGTGAGTCTGCCGAGTCATTATCCGTGAGTAACACAGATACTTGGACAATTGCCGGGCGACGTACCCATGGAGGGTTGTGACTGGAGATACACCAATCGTTAGGTGTCAAATGCACAGCACGCTTATGCACTCGCCTATTGTAATCACTGAGAAGCGGATATGCATTGGATCAGATATAGGGACTGCAATATGACTTACCATATGCTGCAAAGGACACCAGTACCTGAAGAATATCAGTCTGAGTTATTGCCATACTCCGCCACGGTGGCTTACAATCAAAATGGAGAAAATCCTCCAACTAGGGTCCACTGAGCCCATCAGCATACTCAATGGACATGAAAACCACAGACATACAGATCTGAATGCGCCACACCAGAAACCTTGATCTGTATTAACAGAGTCGAGAAAATGTTTAGCATTGTTTGATAGCTTACAAGTGTACGATTAAGCAGGTCGAAGCAGTGACTAGAGGCTCGCCCTTGGGATCCATGGACGTCGGACAAGCACAAATCGACAAGGAACGAAGCTATCTTACCGCGAGACTCCTGCATTTCGCAGCTCGTCATTTATGAGCAGCTTAAGTACGAACCCTCAGAAAAACTTACCATACCATAGTGCAGGCAAACGCAAGATTGCCAAAGTTATTGATGGTATTTATGTAGGCGGCATGAGCCAAGAATACGAGCGAAAGCGTATCAAGCACCCTGCAGTGTAAGTATATACTTAGTGAACACTCCCGTAACCAAGGGATAGTGACATGCCATAGTGCACCAACCTGATGACACAAAAGAAAAGTATCGTTACAGCATGCATAGACAGCCAAAAGGGACTCACCAATGATTTAAGAAAAATTCTGTCTTCGGGATATGTGAAAGACTATAGCAAGATCGACGGTTTTAAAAAAAAAATCCACGAAGGGGCTTGTCGGTACTTGCATAATGGAAAGCCTGGGACCAGTTGATTCCAAGGAAACTGACCAACTCAAGTCAACACTACTCGCAATCGCTTATCGAAAATTACTTACATAGCCCCTAGTACCAATCCGATGAACAACGCGCCAAGCGTGGGCTCAATGTCTTGGATGCTAAGGCTTGTAGTGGAGGGCATCCTAAAAGATGGCGCAGGCGGGATGACCCGTACTCAGGACCTGTGGTCACATTTTATCGGGTCCGGGTAAGGTCTCTGTTGCTAGAATCGATCATCAGGACAACCTTGTTCGGAGTAAGGTTAGCTGACTGAGCGTTTCAGTCACACCTCCCTGGGAACGGTTGGAGTAAAGGACGATTTACTGCGGGTGCGACAGGGCGATGAAACGAGTGTGGGAGGAGCTCCGGTCGTTCTCCCCTTGACATCCACGCGACTCTAAATCTCGTGTTTCTAAAGTCGGTTCTCGGCTCACGTCGCATGAAGGCCACGACGGGCCTGCTCCACCCGGGTCAGGAAACATCACTCCAAGCGAGCGGCGGCCGTATCCGAGAGGATGAGAAAGCTGAAATCAAAGGGACTTGCCTAGCACCAAGCGGAGCACCCGAACGTATGAGCTGAGACTTGATTCGCCACCCAGAGGAAGAGACTGGTGACCGGAATCGTAGTTAGTATGATTTACATACAAACAAGTCTGCTAGCCCCTTGTTCCTGAGTCGTCAGCATCTTGGCATATCAAATTTTCGCGGACGAGCGTCTCTAAAATGCAACTTGTGGAAAATTAGCATCCATTTCAGCCCGTTTCAGAACGTTCAAGTTGTATCGTTTGACGTTCGGGGTTTGAATCTGGGTAGCATTCGCGACCAAGTGCAGCCGTCTGCCAAAGCCTCAAAGCTCGTCATCTTGCAACTTCATGGAACACCATTTGTTCGCTGATTGATCAACTTTTTTTTTAACTTTTATTGATGAAGAGTCAAGGAGTAGTGCAATGAACCACACCACCTGCTAATTTGGATAGGTCCAGTCGGAGATGCATATTCAAAGTCCACTTGCATGTCGAAAATTTCCGGACCGCTATGTACATACAAAACGTTCTGAAAGCCTTGGGCTGTTTTGCCAACAGATTCTCCTCTGGAAGTCCTTCCGATTAGCGTGTGGCTCCAATCAATTATGGGTACCACAGCATTCGACATAAGCATCGTAGTGCAACCCTTCCGTGATGCCGACGCACGGCTTGCTCCGTCTTGTAGTCACCCTGCGGTGGGGAGAAACAAGTTGCAACACTCTCCCTTGATTCTTCGATCTGGGTAGGGGAGTCGGACTATGGAGGGGTAGTCATGCGCGGATTACACGATTTTACGACGTTGAACGCTCGATTCCTTCTTAGTCGTGTCACGAATGTGCTCGCCCTGGTGCCATTCGCGCCATGGAACCTGGAGAAAAAATTCCATTTCCACGACCTCGTTAACGCGTTGCATCCCCACCTCGATAATTGCTCCTCAAGTCCCTTATAGATCATGATTACCGGCGGAGGGGATTAGACTGTCAAATACCCCGCTGAACTACCATGTACGGAGAGGTGAGTCAACATTCTAAGTACCGTTGTTCGAAATTATTGTGAATGGGCGAGCATGGTACTTGCCAGACTTCCATCAGATAATGAAATCTTTCTAACTAGTGCACACCTCAGAAACGGGGCGATAGGTGGAAAAAGCATCGATATACTCATACAAGTTCGGTCGCAAAACAACCTCGCATGCGTGTGCCCTGTTGTTTCTAATCCAATCCCACCCATGTCAGCCTCGAACGACGTCGCTGTCGGAGTCACGCTTCTATCGGACATGAACGGGTACGCAGTTTCAGCCACAGGACTCGCCACTCATGTGAAACCACGGATGCAGCCCACTAACCCAGATAATTCCCAAGTTGGTGGAGGATTGGAGACTCGTATCCACGCAACGCAAACGCGGAGAAGTCTGCAATACTTATACATATGTGACCGGCCAGACGATTGCATGACTTTGACCGCGATGACATTGGCATGCTGCGACCGAGAGCCTCGAGCCTACAGTGAGTACTACCTTCATACATGCTAAAAACACCCTTGCCCTTATCTCGCCAGACCCTGCACAGATGGGATGTCGATGCGAATAAAACGACCAAATGATAGCAACTGCGGTAGCATGTCGTCCATCACGATATCGCATTTTTTATAAACTGAAGACGGGAGCGTTGTACCTACTGTACTGCTACTCGGTCTCAACGACTGTGTTTCATGGCTTCGGGGCATTGCATGGACGTGCCTGAACCCCCCTCTGAGCTGAAGCTGAAGCATGACCCTAGAGATGCTGGCCGGGACAAGTTATTCTTCGCACATGGGAACGGGCATGCAAATCCCAAAATATCGCAAGGCTGCTAGAGGCGAAGAGAATCGTGTTGATACGCACCACGTGCTCCACAAGTTTGAGGTATGAAACATATGCAATCATCATACATCATTTGGATACCAGCAAACATCCGAGGTCCGTACATCTTACTTCGCCTTGACGACAATATTAATGGTGGTATCTGTTTCCCCCCGGATGTTGTGTTTCTTGAATAGCTAGGGCAAACTACGACCCAAGTGCGAATGTACGTTAGCCTGGTGGCTTTCTTCTCGATACCCTTTTCGTCGTTAGCGGGGTATTATGCAGCTTAATTGGAAGAAGGTATTTTGATTATCTTGCTCCGACTCTTTGGGTCTATCTACGAAAGGCCAGACTTCGTTAGGCGTACTTGCCGAGTGGTTGTAGTGGATAATGAACACTGCGATAAGGAGCGCAAGTGTAGACCCGACTTGAAGGATGATAGGCTGTACTGAGTTGTTATTGGAGGACATTTCGGACCTCTTCTTGGCAATTTTTTTTCGCAGGTTATGATTGATATTGAAGTCCTGTGCAGGCCGTGCCTGAGGTGGTTAATTTGTAGTCTTCCGCAAGCAGATCAAAGAGTCGCAGGAAGATTTCCGTTCCTTCTACTAGCACCATCTTCTAACTCTTCGCGATCCCAAGCGCTCTGAATCATACCGGAGTTCCTACTGCAGAGTGTGGTGGTGCACCAAGGTCGAAAGTAGATTACGTACACGTGACCTACTATAACCCTCGCTCTGCCGAGGTGTAGCGCAACTGCGCAAGTGCTTTGTCTGTGAACGACTATGAGCACAACATATCCCGTGTTTTCTTCACGGCTCTATAGCCCACATGTGCGCTCGCAGTGTGGCACATGCAGTGCCTCGTTGGAGTTCCCCGTACCCTCGTCGACACCTCCTTCAGGAACCCTACTCCGCGTTCGGTGCGTCCAATGCCAAGCTGTATACCAACATGTGTTCTATCCGGTACAACTGCCACCTGGTGTATCCGTTTCCTCCACGCCACAGACATATAATGGTTCAAGTTCCACCCCTGCCGCCGCACGGAAAGGCCGGAAGATTGGCACACAAGAGAAACCCTTGGAGACTGGGTACTATGATCTCCTCGGTGTCCCAATAGACGCGACCACAGAGGACGTCAAGAAAGCATATCGTAAGTATTCTTTTGCTGATTCCTTGTGCCACCTCAGCGCGGTTCTCATCCCACGTTGGCGCCCAGGACGGTTGGCTATTAAACATCACCCTGACAAGAATCCGGACGATCCACATGCCGAGGAGCGTTTCAAGGAGATTGCGATTGCTTACCAGACGCTTTCAGATCCAGCACTCCGCAAGAAGTACAACGAGTTCGGTCCGAAGGAGAGTGCGCCAGAAGGAGGTTTCGTTGACCCCGAGGAGGTTTTCGGCGCAATATTTGGTGGAGACCGTTTCTTGCCCATCATTGGTCAGATTAGCTTGGCCAGAGATATGAAGACGGCTCTACAAGAAGCCGACGAAGCGGAAGGGGAAGATGGTAAAGAAGTGAAACGTGATGCCAAAGGCAAGGAAATCCTAACAGAAGAGGAGAGGGCACGGAAAGAAGAGAAGGAGAGGAAATCCGCCGCTGAGGTAAATTGATGCCTCTCGATCCTTGCTGCAACTTCCAATAACTTTGTCAGAAAGCCGAAGCTCGTGCCGATCGGATACGAAAGCTGTCAGTGCATGTCTTAACCGGCTATCTTATCCTGTTCTCACATTCGACAGTGTCGAGAACTTGGAGCGCAAACTTAGCATTTTTACGGAGTCAGCAACCGGCCCCGATGATCCAGATGTATCCAGAAGTTGGCGCACAATCTGTCAGCTCGAAGCAGAGTAAGTCTTTTAATTTTTGAATCTATCCAACGCGACGAACCTTCCATCAGGGAGCTCAGGAAGGAGTCGTATGGCGTTGAACTATTGCATGCGATCGGCTTTGTCTACTTATCTAAGGCGAAGCAATTCCTAGCCACCAGTCAGACGTTGTTCGGTGTCGGTGGTTGGTTGCACAATGTGCAAGGAAAGTACCACGTGTTCAGCGAGACGTAAGTGTCCTGGTACTGTCTTGTGCAAAGATTCTTATCTTCGACAGGGTGTCGACACTTCGTTCGGCTATTGAACTGAAGAGTGTTTTTGACCAAATCCAAGCCGCGGAGAAGGCGGGAAACTTGCCAGCTGAAGAGAAAAAGCGTTTGGAGGAACAAGCCGCGGAGAAGGGTCTACAAGCCCTTTTCAAGGTTTGTCAATCCTTCCGATCTCGTAGCTCATCGTTCAACGGCTTTTGCAGGGAACGAAACTCGAAATAGAGTCCGTCTTGCGTGAGACTTGTGATCACGTACTGGAAGATACAACCATCCCTCGCAGCAAAGCCAACCTCCGTGCCGTTGCGCTGCAGATTCTTGGCGAGGCGTATATGACTGTGAAGAAAGAACCAGACACCCATGCGCCGGACGAAAGCGAATACGTGCGAGTGGACACGAGGACGAGTCGCGAGAGAGATCGCCAGCGAGCGCCCTAGTCATATCTCGCGATACCTCTGTATGCTATACCGTGTTCTTGCTCTTGGAGCAAATCAGACATTAATACGTGTACTTGCTAGCAAGCTTTCACTCTGGTTTCTTGGAGCCAGCCCCCTCGTCAAAGAAATAGAACAGTAAGAAGAGGTTAGGCCCGCTCGGGAAAACTCTTGTCGATTCTGGCGTACGGGTGACTGATTTTGAATCAGGATCGATTTGCACATCGTACGTGAAACTTTGAGGGGACAGTGCAACAAACAAGCAATGGAGATAACTTAGCCTCTGTCACCTGCCACCCCTTTGGCATCCAATTCATATGACTCTTGACCCCTGATCCAGAGATGTCATCGTTGTCCTCCACTCCATATTCGACAAGTCAAACAAGTCGTTAAGCTGTACTGTCACCATGGGTATGTATTCAATGAGAATCAGAAATCATGGTTTCCGCCCCCGTCATCAAGTCGCGACCGCTCCTGTTGCGGTGATCGCATCAAACAATGCGTCGTCATCGTGCCATGGGGCGAGTAAGTTCGGTGTTGAAGCGGGGATTGATCAAATATGGAAGAACTCGGGAGTCATGAGTTACTGTAGTTGCAAAGGCGATCAACGGGAGGGGGGTTGGCAGAGACGGACGATTGTTTTCTTTCTTGTTCGGCCACAATCCTTGCATCAACACATGACATTTTGAGCAACATTTTGGCCATCTTTTGCTTGGAGTTTGCACATATGCCAAAGGCGAACCCACCGTTGTGACATTACTGTTGACTGGTCATTGATCATGACACACGAAACACGCGAGGTCGAAATCAAATGTTTCCTTTGGGTACTTACGATCAGCGTTCAGACAGAGAAATCTGATGAAATTATGAGCAAAAAAATGGATGTGGCATGCGCGGTGCCGGGTTGCCCCATTTTTCGTTCGCCACGCGAGGGGAAACCAATTGATCAGATATTCATATTTGAGCAAAAGGCTAGCGCGTATCGATTACTTGAGGCTCCGAGGTTTGGATTAACGTGTGGGGCGAGGTGACGCTGTGTGCGACCGTAGTACGGTCCCGCTGAGCGCGCGTTATCGTGGGGCGTAGCCTAGCACGATCGAATCCGAAACCCCTGTGCGAGGATGTGCACTCACTTTCAGTGACTTCACTCTATCCACGTCTTACGTTCACCCTCGCCCTTGCCCCCTGCAAACCAGATCGTCGCTATTCCATCGAAGCTGAACGAGCAGGGGAGTGAGCGGGTTGGTTCTTCCCTTCTCCATGAGCGCTTGCCACTTCCAAAAGGTGGTATGACCGCTTATCTCATTTGGTCGTACATATACCGTGCTCGTCTAGATCGATCGGTCGTGATACAGTACGATGTTATGCAACCCTCGTGAGATTGTACAAGCGAGCAAGGTTTTTGTGCCGACACTCGAAGCGAGGTAGGAACTCGGGGACAATTGAGTGGTTGTCATGGCGCCTCCACTCGGCTATGATAAAATCATTTAGTCCATGCCGCCACTGGCATGTTCATCATGAAGGTTTGCTAGCCGCTGGTACTATACCGTCATGACAGCTTTGACAGACCCACGAACTCTAAGTAAGTGTGTGGCCATATGGACCCAGTCTAGCCATCGATGGAAAGCCTGCGCCCCGGTAAACTCAGGTATGGAAGCTTTGATCGACAAGCACGTCAACACGTCAACTCTCCTGGAGAAATTCCACCAGTATCTGAAATTCTGCTTATGACAACACAGACGCGAGAAGAAAGTTTTTTTTTTCTTTTACAGTAAATTATGTACTGTCCACAAAATCCCTGTCTAAGGAGCACCAAATGGAGAGAAAATGTTTTGAAGTCACAGAAAGGTCCTCTTAGCCAGTAATTGGAACGACCCGCTCTGTGGCGGCTCACCATACATCTAGATACGGAAGAGGTTTAGGAACCGTTCCGCAAAAGAAAAGGGGGGGATGGAACAACAGCGGCAGCACAACAAATACACAATAAAGAGAGCAAACAGAAATGACAGTCCCCGCATTCGTGGTCGCGAGTGAACACAACCACAACAATAATTATACACGCCAGCGAGCGTTTATTTCTCAGAGTTAGCAAAACTCGAGTTCTTTGGTGTGAAACTTCCTGGGTCTTGAGAGTCAATGGAGATCTCCGAATGTCTATGGCGGACTTGGAAGGGGTACTCTGAGGGGCTCTCGGCCACCATACTGTTCCTACGACCCATGAGGTATTTGCTGCAACAAGATCAGAAGGGACGAGAAATGCAAGCAGATTGCGGACTTACACCCATGGAGGAATGATACCGCCAGGAGGGATGACCCATGGCTCCGATGCATCATAATTGGGAGGTGTGATACGACCGTCGCTCAGTTTGCGCATGACCCAGACGAAGCCATTAAGAAGGAGATAAGTCCCAACGCCTGTGATGACGCCATACGCAATGCTGCAAGACTTCAGTCGTACATCCAATTCTCTCCAGAGGAACTTACTTGTATGATAGCGGAATCATAAGGATCGTCAGGAAGGCGGGGAGGGCGTCACCGATGTAATCCCAATTGATATCGCGAACGTTGCGGATCATGAGGGAGCCAACAATGACGAGAGCACCACCCGTAGCCCAGGAGGGGATGGAGGCGAATATTGGAGCGAAGAAGATGGACACGAAGAACAGAAGGCCAGTCACAATCGCGGCAATGCCGGTCTTCCCACCCTCTGCAAGCATGTTGGAACAAAGTCGAATGCCAGAAGTGAACTTACATACCTGCAATACCCGTCGCAGACTCAATGAAAGCCGTGACAGGACTGGTGCCAACGAGAGCGCCCATGGAGATTGAGAACGCATCAACACAATATGCGATAGTAGAGTTTTCGAAGTCAAGGGTAACCGGGTCTCGGAGTCCAGCAAATTTGGCCATAGAGTAGAGGGTACCGGTGGTATCTACAAGGTATCGTTAAGTCAATGTAAAGCTAAGCTTATCACTGATCTCACCCAAAATGTCGACATAGAGGAAGGTGATAAGAGCGTACCAAACCTTGCCATTGCCATAGTTATACTAGTATTCCCCCATCAATAATGGTGACCCAGAGAAGCTAAAACTTGCTTACATCTAGAGCATTACCAATATACTTCAGCGGGTGCCATGTGACAACTTGCTTGAAGAAATCGAAGAGTTGGTCGCCAGCATCGGTGTAGGGGAAGTATGTTACGGCGGTTGATCGGGGCCACGAAATGACAGATGTAACAAATATGCCTATGAGGATCGAACCTTTGACACGGTACATCATCAACAATACAGTCAAGATGCTTTGATACGGACACAAGTAAGCAACAAATTCGACGAGCCAGCTAAGGAAGCTGCGTACCCGCCTGTGAAGATACCTAACCATGTGGTAGGACTTTGCAGCACCGCTGTTCCACAGTAATATGGAAGGTCTGCGCTGACCCAATCTGAATCGGGTAATAGTAACTTGGTGAGACTAGATAGAAAGAAAGGGCAGAAATAGGTAGCGTACCGCTTGGATTACATCCTCCTAAACCTACCAAGTTGGTCGTGTTCCCTCCAATGACGTTTAAACCACCAGCCGCTGGACGCAAGCGTTAACACCTCGGCAGTATTGAAAAAGAAAAGATGTACTCAGGCCAATGAATCTAAATAAAGGAATTGAAGCCCATCAGCGGCCATAAATTAAAGTTTCAGAGACACGCACGCAATATAAATACCGATTCCGGCACCCACGGCAAGGACGAGCGACTGTGGCATGATCCGCGCCAGCCACTGACGCAAACCGAGTAACGAGAGGACAAAAAATACCCAACTGCAGGGAAGCCGTTGGTCGTCAGCGTTCGGAGAACTCTGGGAAGTTTGACGCGTACCCTTCCAAGAAGACGGCAGAAAGGGCTTCTCGGTATGTTATAAACCCACTTCCGTGGTAGCCGACGACAGAGTATGTGAACTGTATTGGGTAACCAGTCAGCATCTGGTGGAATACCACAGAGATCGGGGCGATGACATACATAGGCATTTAGACCCATGCCAGGAGCCATACCCACAGGAAGGTTGGCAAATGCACCCATGAGGACTGAGGAGAGGGCAGAAATGGCAGCAGTGCTTGTTATGAGATCCTGCTTGATCTCCTGAACACACGAGAGATATGTGTCATCTGATGCACAGTTGTTTGAACTGGTGCAGACACAGGTTCCTCCTGAGTCAGACACGATCGAGGCATTGACGGAGATCTGCGATATATGCGAATGAGACGTTTATTTTTCAAGGGACGAAAGGCTGACGATGTATGCCATGGCGGCCTATTTGGAACGCGTCAGCAGAGGACGTGGTGAAACGGAAAGGTTGCGCACCCAAGTTGTTATACCAGCACGGATATCCGTCTATAGCGCGTCGTTAGTACGTGCAGAGGGTGACGGCTAGGCGACACACCATAAATCGCGAGCCCTCTCGTTCACGAGGATGGCCAGACCCCTCGAGACGAAACCATCGCCCGATCGCAGAATCGGCAACCTGATGGAAGATGAGAGGCGCGGATTATGTGGAAGGATGGATGGAGTACCTGGGCATTGAGTCTGTCTGCAAAAGTGAGAGTCATGTGGAGGCAAAAGAACGTGGAGGAGGTAAAAATATATAACGAATGTAAAGATGGCCGCGGTGAGAGGAGAACTATGCAAGACCTCGAGGGAGAGGGCGAAAACGAAAGATCCGAGTTGGGTGAATAAGTATTAGTACATATGTCGGCGGTGACAGACACATCAGATTCTCAAATTCGATCACATGGCATCCCCAGGGAGATAAAACGTAAATTAACCCTCGTTTCCACACCCCCACCATTCTGTCAAATATTTTTGATTTTCGTTCAGCTATCGCTATCCGCTCCACTCCACGTGAACCCCGCTAAATGAGCGGACAGCATCCGTTCTGGCAGGTGGATGCGGCGACATAGCTAGCCAGCACCGTGTTCCCGATCCAACGACCAACATGAGTGACAGATTGATCACAGCGCTTCGGTGGGGTATGTTACCACTTTAGCGAGCGCAGCGATTTATGTCTCCGACTAAATGTTACCTGTACCGTAGCTTATCTGAACTTTGTTCAGTGGCAAGTACGTTATCTTGCCAGGGCCACTCCGACAATGAATCTCGTACTTTTTATCACTCGAAATGTGACGGTGAACGCCTGGTGTGTGTTCGAAGAGAACAACTTTACTCGGGCCGAGGCTCTCAAACTCAAACTCCGAAATATCAATAATTCTCTGCACGCCAAATTCGAATTCCCGCCTGGTCCAATCGGATGCCAACAGCGCCCGTTATCATTTTCGTCCCAGCCAAAATGAACTTGGACTGCCTCGTGTTTGACAGGTCTTTTCGGTCGATCAAAACATGTGTCACATCATTACCGCATTTTTCTGGAATTCTTTTTATTTATTCCTGATTTTGTCACAAACTCTGACGTGTTAACTTGGTCTTCCGGTCTCTCGTGTGACCGCATGCCGGAAGCGACTCTCCCCTGGGCCCTGGCAGACGCCCAGAGCTCGTTGACTCTATTTCAAAGCATCAACGAACCGCGTTGGCCAGGCTCGAAAGGTTGAACGGCATCATTATGGAACCCGAGACCACCCCTCGGACTGTACTTGAAACGGCATCATTCCGCTCAGACAAAGGGATTGTATAAATGGGAAAAACAGAACACACGCTGCTCGCCCACTAATCACCGACAAATGCGAGAAAAAGCCATTATTCCATACTCTTCGTAAACTATCGATATCCCACGTTCTTATCGATCACCCCGCTATTGTCTCCCGAGTGTTACTTGGGGGATAGAGGGAAAAAGAGACCCCATATACTTTGTCTACAAGTAGGCACATTAAATCTAATCTGACGCGGTGAGTGAAGTATTGACACAGAATTGGTGACATTGGCAGGGGAATACTTTACGGCCTTGGCTCCGTTCAATATCTGGGATATAGTCAGCCTGAACTTTGAGCTTGATCTAGTAACTTCAAGGTCTTGAAGCGACCGATTCGATTCCGACATAGTAGTGGTCTAAACGAATCACAATTATTTGATGAGTCTCCCCAAAACCGCTAGACGTATCACTCACACGACTATTATTATGAGCTTCCCCAGTGTCGGCGAGTGCAATGGGAACTTAGGGGGCTACTTATCTCCTTTCTGGGCTGATAACTCAAAATTTCAGGGACTGTCAGTTGTCAACTCCGTCAAAACGATTTATGGTTGCTGCAGTGTCAAGGTTGGACTTGCCCAGCGATCCCAACACTCTGACAACGCCATGTACCTTGATGTTACGGTTGTTACAGCGAGTATCTCTCGCTTGACAGTGGACTGGAATATTTTGGAAAGCCGCGATAACACCACGTCACCCGCGGATTCCATGGGCTGGATGTACAGAATCTGAGAGGAATACTGTGCTTGCAATATGCGATAGTACTCAGCTTTGAAAATGGTAAACACCGGTGGGTATAGCTTCAGGGTTCCCAAGGAAGCGGGATACACTCCCCCTACGTGAAAAGAGTTCTCGAACGCGACTCCATGGACCAGTGATTTGGTAGACCTATGCATCATCGACAAGTGGGAGGCTCGGATGCACTTACATTACACGAGCAATCTCGGGGTTAGCGGGAAGCAAAAGCTTGGCACATGCGAAAACACAGGAAAAGGGGAGGCTGGTCGCAACGCAAAGACTACACTGGAGCCTATGGCTACTGTACACCTTCTTGTTTTGGTTCAGAGACGCTTTGGCTTGTCTCTGTACATTAGTGGGACGAAGGCACGTGTAGAATGAGATTCTCTGGCCTTCCTGCATTGCTGCAAAGGAAGGGTGGAGATTCTCCATCACGTCATGTAAGCTCCCGCGGTGAAGCCATGAGCCAAAGACGTGGATGCCTTGCAGTCACTGAGTCGGTGCTGTTCGGCCCTAACCTGGATCTAGTTAGCCACTTGAGCCAGTATATCAGTACTTGGTGTTTGGCACCGACGACGGCAGAAACTGTAGCACAAGACATCCTTCAGACTGTTCCAGCAATAGTACCTACCCATGGACGCAGCGCAAGTACTACTTGGAGTGCTGTGGTTGAAGTGGCTGATTTGAATCAAGCTATTCGTAGCTTCTCACGTGGCTAAAGCCACGCGCCGAGTATGGACCAGCAGGCGTAACACTCTTGTTCAGCCCATCCACCGTTTGCCTCCGCCATTTCTCATCGCTCAACATGTCTCACTCGATCCCCTCCAAAAATTGTCTCTCGCAACACTGCTACTTTGTAGCTAGCATCGAGAGGCTCTTCTAATTGAATGTATTGAATAAACCACGTAGGGAGGCAGGGATCAGGGCAAGGTAACTATTCGCATGGGCTCAAAGGATTCCAACACTCACGTTCTGCTCTAGCTGCTCACAGAAAAATGCCTCAGAGTGGTACTTTTTCTTTGATAGTCCTATCCATGACCCTGTTATGGCGCTACCGCATCCTCCCGATGGCGGTTGATGAACAGAGTCACCCAATGAACCCGGATGTAAGCAAGACCGACGGAATCGCAGCATATATACAGCTGATCGATGAGATTTAGCATTGAACTGACCTGGCACACTTGACTGAGAGAGGTTCCGCACCATCGAGTGGATTTCAGAACCAACTGTTACATGATATTGCACAGCCTTTGGATGACGACGTGCACCTCGCTGACGTTCGAATTCTTTCACCATCATCCACTCTACTCGGTGTCTCTTCCCAGCCTGTCGAGACAACAGTGTTCGGCTGGCGAAAGATGAATACGTTGTACTCTCTAGCCCACGAGCTGCGTTGAAATAGTAAGTGTCCTATTCCTAATTGGTGTCATGCCCTGGCTTAATGAATGCATTGTGCAAAGGATGTATGCTTCTCGGTCATCGCCTGCCAGACCGAATGGCGAATTCGCCACTATATTCTGTTAAGTCTACCACGTTGACCTGTGGTAGACTTTGCGCCCAGTGTGCCACTATATCAGTACTTGGTCGAGGGTCACACCAAGGGTCGAGCTATCGTAGTCGTAGTACTTAGTATTTTCGTTTGATATTCCTCGCCTTTTTTTCTGTCAGCAGGCACGCCCAAGGTAAGTAATCAGGGCGGGTTGTGTTTGTGACCAAACACCGGCATACGGCGGCGTGTTATTTGTCAGATCACCCTTTTATTGTCTCGGCCCGAAAGTGGGTTTTTCGGCCAATTTTCCGACTCCAGCGCCGCCGTTGCCACCGACAACGACCACCCCTCCCCCACTGTTTTTTGCTATCCGTCGATTCTTCTTTTTTTCTGAACGCTCTCCATGATATGCCCCGCAACCACAATCTGGGTACTTCCGCCCTACGAAACCGCAACCGAGTCACAAACAAGACTCGTCTCAGGGTCGTCCATGGTAGCATCGATGCGGAGGCCTTGGCGTTCGACGAAGACGAGGAAAAGGCTAGAATTGTCAGCACGGCTGGCGTGGATGCTGAGGACGCCAACGTGAGTCTCCTTTGTGCTCGTCGTGCGTTGTGTCGTCCTTGTTGAAAACACCGACGTGTCGCTTTCTGATTGGCTGCCACCGTGGGAAATCGATTATCGATGGCTGACAAATTTTGCAGGAGCACCACCTGCAGGCGGTGCTCTCCGCGGCATCGCAGCGCCACCAGTCCGTGGGACGTTCGACCCGGGGAACAACCGACAAAGTTATTTCAGTTCCCGCAGCGTATATCCCCACACCGGACTCGACGGGTCTGGTCGATAATTATGCCGAGCTTTACCCCTCTAACCGATGGACGCAACCGGATGCGTATGTGCGCTCTTCAGAAACGGTCGAAGAAGCACTCTCTAGCGGCCTCATAGATTCATTCACGTATTACATGGATGAGCGTGACAAGGAATGGCTCGACCGCAATAACGAGGAGGCTCGTGGAGAGGGAACTAGCGTGCAAGGCGCGATCTCCACATCGGGTGCTACCATACGTTCTTGCCCCCAGCGAAGCGCAAAAGCAAAGGGCAAGGAGCCGGAGTCTGCCCAAGCTGTCGCAATAATGGAAGATGAGTTCGAGCTGGTAATGGGCATCTTCGAGAAGGTAACCCATGATAAGACTGAATTTCTCCATCACGTATGTCACTCGGCCTAACGCGGTTGAATCATGTACTGACTAGCGATCTGGCTTCAGGGATTGGGGTCCGGCATGACATTTCCCCCTTTCTCGGACTATCAAGATATTTTCTCATCCCCGCTACCTCCCTCCGTGTTTGCCAGCTTTATCGCTCCAATTTGGATACCACCGCCAGCACATACATTACGTTTGGCGAAGGTGATCTACCCATACTGGAGAGAACGCCGGATCGAAAGAGGGGGTCACCGGATCATTCCTACCCTTAACGTAGGTACCTGCTCATACCCCATCCTGTCCGTCTGACATGGATATAGTTCGACGAAGCGGACGTCATCAACGAATCCTACATATGCTTCCGCCGTCGCGAAATCAAGTCCGTACGAAAGACGCGAGCATCACAGGCAACATCGTCGGACAAGCTCTTGCGTTTACAATCCGAGCTCGCACAGTCGCTGGAACTCGCCAAGACACTTTTGACGCGCGAAAATCTGAAGAAAGAAAATGCACAGCAAGCCGTGCAAGTCTGGGAGAAAAGGCTCGAATTCGCAGAGCTAAAGCGCAAGTTCCCTGCCCTGGGAACGAAAGAGGACGAAGAACTACTGCACGAGAAAGAGCGGGTTGCGAAGAAACCGAGAGTAGAATCAACGAAGTATGACAGCGTATTCCACACCTTTTCGATGTTGACTGACCTACCTCTTACAGCCGCATTACCGGCCTGAAGATCCGCACCAGAGAAAGCGGCGATTCTGGTACACCCTCACTCCAGACCGAAGCCGCTATTCGTCCGAGAGAGCGTCTCACCCTCATCAACGCTGCGATCGAACGCGATCTCACACGACGCAAAGAAAGGGATCATGGCTACGAAGATATCATCGAGGTCAGGCTTCGATTGAACCCCCCTTTTTTTACAGAGATTCTAACACTATGTCTCAGAACCCGTACCAGCGTCCGTCACTCCCTTACCCCCGCCGATACTGGAAAGCCATCCCTCCGTCAGTGCGATCATCAGAGTCATCGTCGCCGGATACGGATATGGAGAGAGGATACGAACACCTCCGCTACCTTCGTCGTCGTGTAACGCGGTCCGGTAACACTATGGTTGATCGACGTGATGCATTCTCCCGAAGGCATGGTTTTTCACCGACTACGAATCAGCCTCACCGCAGCTTTGGTCGGCGCCTGGAAGAGGGTTTTGACGAGAACGATGAAGATATGCGGAGGTTGCGAGAGCGGTGGAGGTTTGATGAAGACGACGACCCGCTTGTGGCGCCAGAAGGTATCGATGAACAGGACCGCGTCCTCGTCGACGACTTTTCACCCAAACACCTTCGTCACTTGATGACACTGCTTACCGAGTCGGACCAAATGCACATCAACAATGACGCGACACTGGTACTCGTTTCAACGGAAGGACGTCAGCAATCAGTTGTCCCCTTTAGAACTGGTACACAACAGCCCATTCGCAGAGACGCACAGACCCCACGCGCGTTCGCGAACGGTATTTCGCAGCTTGCCACGTCACGGCAAATGACTTCGGTGCCACTCTCCGCAGTTCCTAATGGGGTCCCTATCGCGATGCAGACGCACATGAAGGCATTGCAGCCTCAGTCCGCTACCCCCCGTATCTCCCACACTGCAGCTTTGCGACCTCCTGGACCGCCGCAAATAATGAACATGATTCCAGCAATTCCATTGTCTCAGACGCCTCCACCGCAGGTTACCACCGTACCCACTGCATCGGCGAATGGTACTGTCGGCAGTTCTCCATCCCCTGCACCACCTCCCTCAGATACAGATTTGGTGAAACTTGTGTCCACACCAAATGGGAATGCCACGAAGGGCGCGCCGGCCAACGGAACCAATCAACACGCTCCCGACCTAATTGCTTCCGCCACCACAGAGTCCCAACAACCTGCACCGCCAACTGGCTCGCCGGTGCGTCAGAAGGCGGACGTGCAACAGCCTGTTTCAATCCCGCTCAACGGATACCACATCCCCATCAATGGCTACACGATCCCCAATGCTGCCGCCTACATGCACCCTCGACCACCGAATGGGTTGACTCCACAGCAGATGCAAAACCTGAAGCTGGCACTTGCTCAAGGTCAAGATGTCAACGCGGTGATGCATGGGACACCAGGTCGTCCTATTCAAACTCCGTACGTTGGACACCTAGTGCCCAATGGCACCCATTACAATATGCAAATGGCTGCAGGGGCCGCCAACCTGAATCTGAAGCTTGCGCCTGGGCGGCAATGGAATGGAGTCGCGCCACCGTTGCAGCAAACTTCGTCGCTGAGCAATCAGCAACAAGATACTGCACCGAGTACAGGCAGTCCCAATCTCACTCACACGACTGCTGGAGCGTTGCCAGCGCGTACACCGTCAGCCAATGGTACCCGAAGTGTCACCCGGCCAGGGGCAATGGGGTCGTCTGTAGGGCACATGATCCCTGGCGGACAGTACGTCGCCCACTCTCTTTCCCCTCGTTTGCAGAACGCCGGATCATCACCCCTTCCAAACCCGACGTCTCTCCCCCCACATCAGTCTCCACCACGTCAGCCGCTCACGCCGACGATAAAGATGGCTTCACCGTCGCTACAACACCAACAAGCTGTCCCTAGCTCGCAGGGAGGGTATTAGCTGCGTTACGCTCGGAACCATTTATGTGATACAGTGTAGGGCATGCATATCCGTTTCTTCGTAACCAAAGTTAGTCCGCCAGTTACCTCCTGTCTCGCCGCTCTAGTCTTGTTTTTGATTACACTATCCACTCTGTTTATGTGCTTTTCAGTTATGTATTTCTGTTCGTACACTCGCAGAACACGGCAATTGGACGTCGGAAGATACCAGAATCCGTCAGCACCGTTTGAACTGAAACACGCCGACTTTGCTTCCTAACTTGGCCCTGATTGGGTAGACGCGGCAGAGTCTCGGCAAAGTGGTGCAAAGAATTCGATTATTAAATGTCTTTCCCTTGGCTTGATGTTCTCGTCACACTAGCCGACTCGAACAAACATGGCCAGCATTAAAAAGTCCAACTCTCCCTCACGTTTCCATCACCTGCTCATACCTCCGTAGAAGCCTGGTCTTCTCCCAGTCACTCGTTTGTCAAAAGCTTCTCCTCTCTTCTATTACTACTACCAGTTTTGAGCTTTCTCCGTGATGAAGCCCTCCACCGTCCTGAGTTTTCTTACACTCGCGCTCCCTTTTACCAGCGCGACCCCGTCGCGTAGGCGTCACAACGAAGTAGCCAACCGCGCTCGTGCAGATGTCGACATCCACAAACGTTCCTTTACCGACGCTCGCTTCACCTTCTACGATGTCGGTTTGTGAGTACTAAAACCATGCCGCCATGATTCGGTTCTCAACTTGCTTTGTCAGGGGTGCTTGTGGAATCTGGAATACCCGCAGTGACATGGTATGTGACGTTGATCAGCACAAGTGCTGTTATTGACAATGGATAACAGATCGTGGCGTTGAACGTCGAGCAGTTCGGGCCAGGATACCCTGGTCAATATTGCTTCAAGTCAATCACTATCTCGTATAACGGGAAGACCGTCCAGGCTACCATCACTGACAAGGTTCGTTCGACTCTCACGTCGCATGTTCTCCCTCAAGTTCTTTGAAACGCAGTGCATGGCATGTCCTTGGGGTGGTCTCGATTTCTCTCGTGGTTTATTCGACGACTTTGCGCCAGAAGCCCAGGGTGTACTCTATGGCGAATGGTGGTTCAACGATGAATGAGAAAAAAAAACTCGTTCGACCTGAGAGGATGCCCACAGTGTGCTCGCTTGTGGGTGCCTCGTAGGGCATCTCGCCTTCTTCGGCGTAGAGTCCATCGGTTATAAAGCGATCTGGACTTTTGCGCGTTGAAAGACGTCAGTACATATCCGCCTTTGTAGGTGGGGTTGGGTGGGCTTCTTCGTCCTACCTTTCATGTTGATGTGTTGGTCTTCGCTTCCGAGATTTTTTGTTGTTGGGAGCATTGTGTTTTTGATTGGTGTTGGTGATGCACCTTTTATAAGCTACTCGAACGGTTAACTAGGTCTATAATATCCCATAGAGTACCACGTGTATTGCGCACGATAGAGCAATACCTTTCTCGTGACGGATAAATTCGTTGACTCTTTTTCTTGTCGGAAATGAAGGACGAATGAAGGGATTCGACAACCTATTCGACGTGGTTTTGACTTCTCCCGACCCATGGCAGCCGTTCACACAATGGTAGTATTATTCCTACTAGTCTTGAACCTGCTGTTCTAGGAGGTGAGAGCATATTGCTGTGCAGATTCCGATATTGGGCCCGACATCCGACTTACTTCGAAAATAGTTCCCAAATGGCTCGAGGCTGCTATATCATCCTGAGCCGTACTATGACTCAATGCACCCAGTCGATGTGATGACGCCCTGGACACTGTCTTCGGACTCGGACTGGCAGTTCAGTCCCACACAGTTCACCATGGTATACTCTTTTTCTCAAGTGACCGTACTTTGTACACTAGCAGACGACTGATTCCTTTTCAAACTAACAACAGCTCTCCGTGACCAACATAGGCATCTACAACTCTTCAGTCACCCCGAGTGACCAACGGTGGAACACGTACAATTACTGTAATGCTCCCCATGTCAACTCCCAACACTATCCAAAACCTGCAGATCCCGAGGCAACACTGGAATACCTGAATGTCGTCATTCGTCACCACAAGGTACCTTACGACCTCGTTGTTTCCTTCCAGTCGCATTATCGCTCATCAGTTCTTCTTCTGTCTAGCGGACCCCCGATAACCTATACCCCGACGAACGATCCCTCAATCCCACTTCTGGATGGCATTGTGACCACTTTATCCAACAGGACTACGCAGCAGGGACCGCGCCGGTCTACCACGAGACTGTCATACCCGAATGGCACCCGTTTGCCTCGCAAATTTGGCCAGGCACGTGCGATGCCGGTCAACTTACGCGCGAAGGTCTAGAGGATGCTGTCAAGCACGGTCAAGTGCGTTGGTTGATATCGTCCGACTGACTCGTTCTCAAACGCCTGGTCTGAAAAAAAAAAATCACAGGACTTTTGGTCTGTCTATCACGACGCGCTCGGGTTCTTGGATACGGTGGATCCTCGGGACATCTATTTTCGAACGTCGACCGAAGTCCGTACGCACCAGGTCGCGGGTGCGATCTTGTATGGTATGGACCCGAGTACGATCGGACGACGGTGGCCGATATACACTCAGCCTCAAAATGTTTGTTTGTTTTGGGCCTTTTTTTCGCTCGACGCTCAATGTCCTTTTTGCATTCACACTCTTTTTCCCCTGTTTTTTTTTTTTTTTTTTTTTTTTTTTTTCAAAAGATTGATTCCTTAGTCCCCAACTATGGCTGCCCGAACGCAAACGCTATCCGTGCAGCGTATCAATCCGTGCCTGCGTGGACAGATCATCTCGTCCAGCATCAGGATCTTCAACAACGATTGGATACGACGCTTGGAACGACAGGTTTAAGTGCGTGGAACTCGTGGTGTACGTATTTGCATCTCTTGTCACTATTTCAGGATCTGGGAACTTTGTTTGGGCATCGCGCAGACGACCATTTCTTTGATACATTCAGCTCACGCACTTGTCATGGCCACCCACTTCCCTGCAATGCCACTGGCGCATGTGTTTCCCAGGAAGACGCAAATACCGTGTTCGCCCTCGGAGACTGGGAATACAAGTGGGTACTCCGACTGACACGCTTGTCGTCGCCTCCGAGTCTGACAAGCTCGCGAGAAGCTACATATGGAATTCGGCGCAGAACGCGTCCACGTATACGTCACTCACATTCGGTGAGCCCATCCCGTTCGATGGGTTTTTCGCGTGGGCAAAATGCTCAGTTCGTCGCGCACAATCTTACTAGGCGTG
Organism: Boletus pseudopeckii; assembly: GCA_038092915.1. Lineage (NCBI taxonomy): Eukaryota > Fungi > Basidiomycota > Agaricomycetes > Boletales > Boletaceae > Boletus > Boletus pseudopeckii. Next base: position 27,960 of record JBBPRH010000161.1, read on the forward strand.
TTCTTCACTGAATTGTTGCACAATTTCGAGCGTGTTCGGTCGGGGGAGGAAACGCACAAGTTGAGGTTTTACGTGGGACATGACGGGTCTATGATTCGACTCGCGGCTGGTCTCGGACTTGGGAAGGCGTCGAACGGGGGTGCGTTGAGGTGGCCTGCTATGGGCAGCGAGATCGTCATGGAGGTGGGTGGACATCGCGGTTTTTGGTGATCCTGTGTAACTCGTCTAGAAGGTTTGGCGCGATAGGAGCGGTAGACGATTCGTCCGCGTCATGCATGAGGGCACACCCGTGCCGAGCCTTCAGTGGGTCCGATTGGGAGAATTTATCGATTTGCTGGACGGTGTCATACCAGAAGATAGCTACAGGGCATGCACTGAATGACTAGGGGTTAATCCATACGCTTACCGCCATTGCGTCCAAAGATGAGAAATCCTGGCATGTGTGCTGGACAACATCGAGCTCGGATCTGTCCTCGGCGGAAGCCAGTCTCTCATCGTTGAGCTTCCGAAGCGGATTTCAAACGCCTTCCGTTCTGAGAATAATGTTACTCGAATACATACACTGATTTGCATGTTACAGGAGTACATGAGAATTCTACAGGAACTACTCATCTGCCACGACCACAATACTCTTTCCAGTAAATGCACCCTTGAGGAAACTATCCAATGCCACCTCTGCATTTTCCAATCCCCTCGTGACATCCTCCCTGTAAGTCAGCTCTCTTGATGCGAGTAAAGCAGGCACTTCCTTCTCAAAAATTTCCTTATACTTCGGGATGAGGGAGGACACGGTGAATCCATTGAATGAGATTTCCTTCACAATGACGTTCATCAAGTTCTGTCAAGTTGAAAGGGGTCAACGGTAGAATGTCAAATACAAACGAAGAACGAACCCGAATTGGGTAGACATCGCCAGAGTATCCAGAAATCATGCCGCATTCCTGCAACGTGTGAGACACAGGTAGAGCACAATCCTAGGCACCAGACTTACGATGAATCGGGCATATCTCTCCGCTGCGTTCAGCGAAGCTTCCAGGGTTTCACCGCCAACGTTGTCCCAGTAGCTAACAGATCCAGTCAGGTGCATTGTAATTGTATAGCGTTCCAACGACAGCATGACGTACACATCAATGGGACCTTCCTTTGCCAAGACCTCAGATGTCTTTGTTGTCTTGTAGTTGAATGCGACGTCCGCACCCAGGTCTTTCAATAACTGGACCTTGTCATCCGAGCCGGCAGATGCAATGACTTTCATGCCGTCCCTCTTGGCAAGCTGAATGACGAGGCTAAAAAAACAATATCGTGTCAAATGATCCATCTCTTGGACGCCTCTCGGAGCAATGCATACGACCCAACTGCACCAGCGCCACTGGTTACGAATGCTACTTCTCCCTATGCGATACACGACGTGAGCGGCGATGAGAAAGAGGCGGGCATCGCAAGCTCACTTTCTTCGCATGGGAATACTCTTTCCAGCCAAAGTATGCGGTCTGGCCTTTTGAAATTTTGACCCCATCGGCCCGTGTCATCAACGACGATGGGTTGAGCGACTTACCAGGCATTCCGGCTATTCCGACGAAGACACTCCAAGGGAGGTCATACTTGTTGTCTATCTTGCTGAAGCCGTCGGTATCGGTCAGAACCGAGTACTCCTCGAATGCTACGGATCAAATGGATCAAGGTCGGCACGAGCTTTGGGATCAGCTACTATACCCACGGTAGAACCCGTCCAAATGATCTCCGACCTGGAAAGCGGGATCCTCGGAACGCACAACGACCCCGACACCGTAGCCTCGGATTCTGTGGGAGAAGAAACAACGTCAAGTGAAATATCCAGCAACACTACCGAACGAAGCACTGACGTATCTCCGATGTTGTAGCTCATCTGAGCGTCTCATTTAAGGGACGAATCATCGATGAATGTGGCTTGGAAGCACTCACAGGAAGACCTGGCCTCATCTTGGCGATGACATAGGGCTCCAAGGACAACAAGAGGGTTTTGAGCAAGATACCTCCATTCAGAGAGACATTTTCCACGTCGATCGTCTGACTGTCGTCAAGCACCGTTGTCTGGCCAGGAACGATAGAGCCTAGTGTTGGAGGAGCTCGGCGTGAATTTCTTGACGTAGAGGCTGTTATACTCACCTTTGAAGAATTCCTTGAGGATGATGCGTTTGTTGGTAACAGGGGCCATTTATTGATTCTTAGTTATCAGAGGGATGTGAGGTTCGAGTCGTCCATGATGAAGATCTTATACAAGTTGTCGATGGCTGGGTGGCTAACGTGGTTAATGATGCATAATATCCCCGTGATGCATAGCAACTTGAAGATGCGTGACAAACTCACCTGAATTCACCACAAATTTGCCAACCTGACAATGCATGACTGAAGGTGACCAACACTATGCATTATGAAATACTACTTACATATCCTATACCGAGGCGCGTCTAACTGTGGCATTCGCTGACAGAAAAAGCAACCCACGTCAGCCAGATATGCATCAGCAAAGAGTGATTTGATGTTGTGTATTACGCTACACGATCTCCTTTTGTCCATTATTGCGCCGGCCTGGACTGAGGACACACGACGCCACGGACAGATTGGAACGACACAGTGGAGAAACCTGATACCCCGCTGGACAATAGATACGGAAAAAAAAAAAATCGCGCGGAGGCAATAATTTTTTCAAATTTGGGACTGTCTTGACTCTTGACAATTCAGCTCATGATTTGAACGAGTCGTACTAACGCAAGGTGGTTACTTACCAGTCAACAACTTCCTCATGAGGCGCAACCCGCGAGGTGCGCGTCCATATGTTACCCCTCTACGCGTGAACAACGCGCCGCATTTCGGGCGCGGCGGCATCTGTACTCGAGATGCTTCTCCTCCACATGTTTGACCAGACATCCTTTATTCAGGACGTCACCACAGCTACCCCAGAGACACACAAGCCTCGAAGTCACATTGACTTGGTGGATCATTTTCAAATGTAAGGGAACGTCATGTCCTTGAACCAGAGGGCCGCATGCTCGCCCATTCGGTCATCCACTCGCAACGATAATGCTTCAGCCCCAGGCCGATTATAATAGCGACCAACTCGCCTGCATCCTGGTTCTGTCCTTGCTGCATGTCTGTTCGATGTGATCAAGACCTTGCAAGCAAGGTAATCACGCCGATCCAACGACAACAGACGTCCTCCCACTCACTTGTTTTCTCTTCGTCATTCCTGGTGGTAGTTCCAACACATTACATTGAATTCCACACAATCTATTCCTGAGTCGACGATATGTACGTTGAGCAATCTAGCGAAGATGATTTATCTACGACTCGTTGCTTCTTTCCCCATAATTATGAAAAGTGCTGTAAACTTGACCGTGCTCCACCTGGATCCTGCAGATCGACAGCTGCTTTCACGCAACCGCTTTTTCCGACATTGCCAAGATTGTCGGCTCGGAAATGAAGTCTTTGATTACCCCGAGCAGTTTCACGAGGCAACCGTCTTCCTCGATTCGCTGACTATTAAAAAGGATAATCAAGGGTCAGAAATAGAGACAAACGAAGCACGTTACACACCATAGCCCATAGCCGCTCGAGACTCCACGCGGACGCTAGTGTAGACCGAGCACCACCAAATCAAAGCGATTATAGCTTGCTTCCGCATCATGACAAAACCTTCCTCTGACGCCGTCAAATACACAGCAGTTTTCATACTGGAACACGTCTCGCGGGGTCAGGTTGCTGGGTTCGCTGACCACGGCTGTACAAAGTTCTCCACTGGCATCGATCGAGAATTTATAGAGGACGAGGGGATAGTCACTAAGCTCTTCGGACTCTGACAAGGATTCAGACAGGGTCAACATCCCCCTTCCGTGTCCATCGTCGGAAGCGTCCAGGTAGATAGTCCGTCTCTGGCCTCGAAGAACGAGGAGCTCTTGTGCGTTGACGAACATGGGGAGGACTTGCATAGATTCAGAGTTTATGGGCGGAATTGTGATGTCGACGCAGAAATAATGGGTCTGCCCGTGATGCGTGTCAGTGCTCAGAAAGCGTATGTTAGCCTCCCCGGTTGCTGGATCGACAATGGCACCGCGGAGGTGGTGAGTGGGCGCATAACAGTACTCGGAGAGAACTTCATGTGTGAGGCGAAGTTGGCCCATGTCGGTGTCAGACTGTGCCAATGGATCTGGAGCGGCAAACATCTGGATGAGAGTCACTGGAGGGTCCCAGTGCCGCCAGGGATGAAAGACGACGATGTGGCCTCCTGAGAGTACAGTGAACCCAGGCCACCACGGACGGGGCTCCCTGTGGATAACCGCGTCCTACGAGACCAGTGAACATGAACCCCAGCTCGACGAAAACGTGACTACTTACGAGGCTGGAACCAAACACAGGGAATCTGTATGTAGCCCGTGTTCGCGCGTCCATCACCATAGGCTCGTATAGATGCCCAAATAAGCGGTCTATGCCACCATGAAAGAACAAAAACGGTGCGCTGGCAGAGAGGGGGAAATTCGCATACTCTGGCAAGTCCATCTCAAAGATCAAAGGACCCAACATGGGGCGTACGTCATTCTGTAGCGGAAACTCCAGGAGCTTGCTAGGAAGGGCACAGTCAGGATCAAGGAAGGACGAGGCAAGCGGGAGAATGCACGTGCATCGGCGTACGCTGGGAAATGGGTTCGTCTACGTGACGCAGAGCGATAAAAACGCGTTCGGCATCAGGGAACGTCAACGAGCAAGCGTCGAGTGACGATATGGGTTCCGTGGCCTCCCATAAAAGCCGACCTGCCCCGGTTTCGAGATCCTGGGCGAGGAGTTGCTCTCCTTCACACCAAATGAACAATCTCCCAAAGAGAAAGTCAAACGAGGTTGATACCGGAGACGGCTTTGTAGATATCCGTGGACCTTGGACGCGAGAAACAACGCGAATGGGCTGCGAAGTCCATGTCCGGGATACACGCGCCGAGTGGATCAGGACATGTTCGAGAAACTGGGTGGATTGCCACGGGAATGGTCCAGCTGGGCGAGGCAGGCGTGAATTGGCATATAACGCCCTCCATAGGCGGGCATCGTGAGTGACGCCGTTGAATTGCTTCGACACCTAGCAGAGATGATCAGAAGGGACATCCACGGCCGACAGGCCACTGGGAGGTAGCTGAGCGCACCAGACGCAATCGAATGACCTCGCGCGGGTTCAAGAAGTGCAAGATGAAAAAGATGATTTCGTATGGGAAGAAGACGGTGGACACTGGACGTATACTGGCAGAGCCTTGCATCTCATTGGAATGGGTCCAAGTTGGAGTGCAAATGTAATCGATTGCTTTTGCTTATTCCATGTTCACCTTGCTACGTACAATTCCTCCCTACTTCCACGGGCACGACCCACCGAAATCCCGGTACAGCCATAGTAATGACAGCACTGGGAAAACAACCGGGACCGCCACATGCACACTGGTAGTCCTCGTGGTCCGTGACATCCTTGGGCCCATCGTGCCTTCGTACCATATCAACCGCCGCGTCCGCTCATTGGCCGCCGCTCTTACCGACGTTTTTCAATGTCAAGTAAACAAAAAACGCGAAGACCAATCTTTGTCCTATTGGTACAACCAGGTGTAGTCTCCCACAAACAGACCATGAGAAAGTCGAAGGAAGATAGATGCTCCATGCACTCGCTTAACCAAGATACTTCAGCCGGGGTCCAATACTAGTTTGCCAGATCGGGACCGCCTTGAATCTATCTCTGACAGGCACTGCCAAAGGTTACTTGTCTCTGCACCGAATTGATTCAAACTAGCAATGCTTCCCAACGCGTACATTGTGTTTCACGCTCGCCAAAGTCGCTCTTGTGCTTGGTGTGCACCGACCTTACAGGAGCGGTGACATCTCATTCTCGGACTCTCGCTATGGCATTGGGGATGGGGTGATAGAGCATTCGTCCCTGCCGAGCTACCGGTGTCCCTTTGCTCCACAGTTTTTTTAAAAAACAGACTGTGGGTACGCTTTTTTGGACTGACTCGATGCGCCGGCCCGTTATCAAATCAGGCTCCGCGTGCGCACTACGCTCGTTCTTGATCGGCTTCTAATTTCGACCTCCTTTAGCGAGGTTGTGTCTGGGACTGAGCCTCACTTTTTGCTAGTCCTGTTTGCGATGGCGTCCGGCACGCCCTTCAAGCTATCACCGCACGTCGCAATCGCAGTTCAAGGGTCCATTTAGAAAGAAAGGAAACAACGTCGTGCACGCCGCACGGCTCGCCGCCTTGCAAGATGATACCTTCTCGACCGCTCTACGTCGTCTCCTTTGCCATCATGCTCTTCACCAAAGTCGTCGTCATCGCCTACATGCTCTCCGCGGGTGACTACGAGTTTCTGAACTGGAAAAACAGCCAAGAATACATACGAACGCAAAGGGTGAGTCTGTGCGAGCGACAGTCGTCTTGTCGATGAGACTTAAAGCGAGGTCGCTAGAGCCGCGTCTTCAAACAACTCACGCTCGCTGTCATCACGTTCCGAATCAGCAGACACATGCTCAAGCGCTCCGTGGTCTCGTTTCTCATCTTCACGATCGTCGTCATCAAGTTGCTTACGATCCAAGTCAAGCTGGTGAAGCTCGCTCGGACCCTCAAGCCTTTCAATGGGCCAGTACGACTTACGGCTTGCATCATGTTGTCAGGGGCGTTTTTCTATCTCAAGCTTGTGGTCGAGATTTCGTGGGCAGTCTACTACTTGGTCATGCTGTGCAGAAATCCGTCGATAAAGGATACTTGTGTGTTGCTGCTCGGCCTCTTACGCTTACTTGATTGGAAATAGATACCGGAAGCCTGTGGTGACTGTTGACGACTTTGGCACTGCGCTGGACTGCCAAACGATAAGACCCAAAGCTGACCCGGAATTCGTTCGGGACCTGGTATTTTAGGGAGGCTGACACGGTGTGTGCGTGAGTTCTATATTTTAGACCGCTACACGCAAAGAGAACTACTACGGACGGAGACATCTTCTAATGTAGTGCAGGCAGTTATTCAAGCAGCGGCGCGATGTAACGTGAAATATGGTTGGGATCTGGGTGTAAAGTATGGGGACGACGGGCGTGACGCTGTCGCCATCGCTGGCACGTATGGAATTTGATATCAGCATTTGCCTTGGCGAATGCTGAGGCATTAGACGGCTGGCGGGGGGGTGTTGTGTGTGGATGAGGAGGAAGAGGGCGAGTCGCATCCGCTGTCCTCGTTATCCCCCCGAGGCCTGGACATGACCTCGACAGAGTGCTCCACGTCCTCCAACATTCTCCGAACGAAGCCATTCCCGGCCACGCTCGCGACCAAGTTCAAAAAGGCTTGCGTCTTGGCTCTCTCCTCTTCCAGCTCTGCGTCTGCTAGCCCGGCTTCTACGTACGCGTTTGCCACGTCCGTTTGGGATTCTGAGAGGCACAGTTCTAGGTGCGAACGTTGACGCATCACGTCTGCCAACATTTGGTTGAGCCAGGTGGGATCATCCTCGGCGAGAGGGGGTGGTGGTGGATAGGTAAGCGCCATGAGAGGAGGGTCGAGCGTCAAGTTGAGTGGAGGGGGGGATTTGGAAGGGGGAAGGGGGGCAAATTTCGGGATCCAGTACCCGTCCACTGGGGGTGGGGGAAAATGTTCAAAAGGCCATTCGACGGAGTGAGCGTCTTGAGCGCGTTCGCTCAGTGGGGAGGACATTCGAGGCAGATAGAAAAAGAATTAGACGGCGCCTACACTTTTTTTGTAGTGTGGACCAGCTGACTTTGAAGTTGATAGAGAACAATAGATCTAACTAGATCGTACAAATTGATCGATTGATCGTTGGTTTCCTGTTTTGTTTGACAGCACGGAAAGGGAAAGCATCGATTTGGAGTGGGAACAAGAATTCGCTAGCGAGCAAAAAACCCTCACAGCGAAAAAGTAGGGTGATGTCATTTGGGCCCTAAATTATAGCGTCACCCTCATTTATATAAATCCGACTGTCGCTTTTTTCTTCTTCTTATCATTCCCTCCCCTTTTTCCACTCTCCCAATTCATGTTACCCTCCTCCTCCAGGTACATGGGCGGTGTCGCCCGCCCAAGAGACTTGCGTGTCATCACCAGGTCCAGAGGTGGTCACTTGGACAGACTCAGGCTCGACCAGTCTCTCCCTCCAGACACGTACGAATCCTATTTCGTACACGTTAGAGGCCGTTAACCTTCAAAACCCGACAGCGACTCCCCTCCTCTCCCGGAGCGTGTTCCCGATTTCCAAGCACTTCAAAGGTCATTCAAGGACCCAGAAGCAGCGGACGCCACCCAGTCGCCGTCGTCAGGCCGGAAATCAGTCCAGGGTCCTGAGGGACGCGCGGCGTTGCTGTGCGAGAAAAGCCCAGTGCCACTCAATGATGTCCCCCTTGTTGGGAACGCTCAGCCACGCAGCACACCCGTTTCTCACATCGATCCTTCCCTTTTTGCTCACCTGGCCCATCAGCCCTCGTTTGCATCCCAGCAGGCCCGCGGTTTTCATTCGTCTTCGCGCGTTCCCTACGACTCCACTTCTTACAATGTGACTGACGTCCCTGAATTCTTCGTCAAATACAAAGACCACCGCGCCACTTCCTCCACGGACTCGGTGAGCCCAATTGCCGTTTTTTTTTTTCGAGGTCGCTCACGAATATCGTCTTCCTTTTACCTTGCAGGAAGTGCATGAATTGGGATTGATGCAATCACTTGCCGATTCCATCCGTTCGGGTGACGTTGTTGCCAGTACACGTCGTTTGAAGGCCAAGATCCCCGTCGAACACCACGCCACCGAGGGCCGCATCATGCATCCATCTGGTTTCGTCGTGCCTGGCCCGGGGCACACTAGCACTTCCGACGTCGCACGCGCCAAGGAGAGAGCGCGTAATGAGAACAAAGATCGCGCAGTACAGACAGCCGCCGTCGCTCATCGCGTTCTCGAGTCCGACTTTGAACAAGTCGATGCCACAACTCTTCCCTCCTTACACAAGGTCCCTTTCGAGGTGCACGAACTCGACGGAACTGTCAAGCATCCCAGCGGTTTCGTGCCCCCAACGCCTGCCCACAAATTCAGGTACACCGTCGACACCAATGTCCTCAGGGACCGCAAAGTTTCTGCTGTCCGACAGAGAGCCAGGCAACCATCTCCACCCCGCGCAGTTTTGAGGGCCATGCACACGACCTCGGCGCCGAAGGCTTCTGGACACGTTTAGGACGGATGTGGGAATGTGTATGAATCTGACTAGGAGATGATCGGCCCGAGTCTCGGGCGCTATATATGTTGTGTATGATAACAAGTGTTGCACCACGGTATTTAACCTCCGAGATGCTCAAGTATAAACCTGTATTTGACCTGTATCATAACCTTTACGCATCACACGTTTCCTACGTACTACAGTCAATGACATGTCACAGGCAAATAGTCAACGAGTCTCAAATAGTGCCAACACTCTCATCAAGCGCTCGGGCCATCATTTGGCTTTGAGTCTCATCCATTCCTCCTTTCCATGTCCATGATTACTCTGCAGCCACCTCGCAGCAAAGCGCATAAAGCGCCAGAGGGGCCGGGTGGGGAGAGGGTATGGAGTTGCTGTGGATAAGGTCACGATATCGGCACATGCTCAACAATGGATCATGGCTTACACGTCATGTCACCCAGCTCCAAATCTCAAGCCAATGAAAGCTCTCGATACCATTAGACCAGTGCTAACGCTCTAGCAGTCGAGCCATCAGTTGCTAGGACCATTGTCTCCTCCATCCTCCTCTCAACGTCCATGAGGTACTCTGCAACGCCAGAAAGCGCATGAAGCGCAAGATAGGCCGGGTTGGGGAGAGGGTATTCAGTTGCTTTGGACAATGTCACGATATCGGGAAGCCTCATTGTCGTCTTCAGCCCTTGCCGAGCCTCGCATACACGATACGTGTGTGGTGAACCCTGTTGACAAGATATTAATAAATGTACGAGGGAAAAAGGTTCCGGGGAACGTACCTCCACGGGCTTAAGCCACAAGATAAGTTCGTCAAAGGCCCAGTGGGAAACCAAATCCATCGATATGATGTTCTCGAGCCGATGGATCAATTTGCCCGCCAACTCCTCAACGATGTTGACATCAGTGAACATCCACAAGACCGTCCAAACACCCCCGGAATCGAAGTGCTATACATGTTTCTTTTGAGTCGGCAAAAAGGTTCGGAAGACGTTTGCAAATAATCCACCTTCTCGCCCTCTTGTCCGATAATACGTTTGTTCGTTGCCTCTGGGATGATGTGCGCCGTTTCCACCTTTGTGAGGCCACCGTCTGAATAGTCCCTCTTTCCGGTAAGCATGCAACAATTGTTGTCACGACGCCTTGCCCTTTTTTTTTCGAGACGTCAGGGGGGAATGGTCTGTTAGAATCGTAACAAGTGGCCGAGAAGGCGAGCGCATATTATAGGGGGAGGACAGTGGGAGAGAGCTTGAAGGTTAGGCGCCGCAGCCTCGAGGGCGAGACATTGTTCGTATGCAGCATGGAGAGCACTTGGTGGAAAGGGATTGGGAGGGAGCAGGATAGGCACCTCCCTCAAAACGCCAAATCGGCGCACCTGCGTGGTGCATGGATATGTGATCAATTCATGTGATTACCCTTCTATACTTGTAGCTACAATATCTACTAACACAGCAAAAAAAATGACACCGTGCCAGTGTTTATTGTCCAGCAGGGCGGTAGCCTTATATCATGACATGCGCGTGAACAATCGAGTTAAAATAGTCCTTAGCGTGAATCACCGGGTGAATCGCAACAACTCACCCGGTACGAACACTCACCACTCCCGAATGACCCGACTCGAAAACCAAGCGACGTGCACAGTCTTGGGAAGGACGACAGGCACTTTGACCTGTCCGAGGTTATGACTGCCCTCGTCGAGCTTGAGTTGGCGAAAGTCACTAAACGTCCCGGGTCGGACGAGCCGGATGGTCGGTTTGCGGAATAAATCGTGTGCGAGGGCCCAGGCGATGTTGCTGTTTGATCGGGTCAGCGCGTCGAGCACGCGTTCCGTCGCGTGTGCGAGGTCCGAGACTTGAGGCGCAGAGGAAATGAGACGTGGATTCCGTGAGCGCGCGAAACGACGGGGAGAGATGGGCAACGTTTCGTACCTTGGTCGCTGGCGAGCTCGACAAAGAATCCGATCGTGGCAGGGAGGCGTCGATCGTCGATCGTCGCGGTCCAATCGACGACTTTGACAAGCATGTCTGGAGCTACGGACGACATGGCTTCTCTCAACTCTTTTTCGGTGATCATGACATCTGGGAATCGGATGGTCACGCTGTCGAGGGAGGGGGGGGAGTATCAGTCAGCGATATGTATTGCGGGGTCGTATGGGAACGCTCACTTGCGGCGTTCGACGAATTGGATAATGGGAACACCATCTGTCGGGTCAAACCCAGAGATCTCGACCACGTCGCCAAGACGATACCGCCATAGGCCGTCTCGGGTTGTCAACACGAGTTCATATCGTTTGCCCAGCTGAACCTCCCACTACAATACTACATAGTCAGCAAGGAGCCCCCCCGTCCAGCGAGGAGTACTCACGAGTTGTGCGAGGGCACTGATTGAAACACTCTTGCTGATATCCAAAAACTCGACGATGCTTTTGCTACTTGGTTTGAACTGGTTCAACTCGAGTGCGTTGTAAGGCGACCCGATCCAGACCTCCGTGCTTCCATAGCCACGGGCACATATATCCGTGTTGGATCCGAGGAACCATTGAGCCTACACGGGAACAGTGAGGGGAGTAAGAAATGACAACCGGACAACAAACGCACCAATGGGATAGATGATGCAAAGGAACCACTGGCGATAGCAGTGACTGAACGCAAGTTCGGCCAAACGTGACTGCACCACCCTGGTCTAGACGACGGGCGGCCGAGACTACGCAGCTTTGCCGCACGTTCGGGGTCCGGAAAGATGTTCGACTAGTGAAGGTTCAGCTTTCGGAATGCATTTCGATAGTCGGTACTGACCTCCAAGTAATGCCGAACTTCTGCTACCCCGTCCAAAGCTGGGATGGTACCGGTCGCGATACAGTCCACCACCACATCAAATTCTATATCAAGGTGGCGTATCATGTCCACAAATGTACTGAGGAACGCCATGCACATGGTCTCGAGGGACCTGCTGCCGACTGCAAATAGCGCATGAATGAGAAGAAAAGAGCGCCACTTCTTTATGAATCCAACGGCATACGGTGCAGCGTGGTCGAGTACTGAGAAGGTGACAAGTCAGTATGACACGGTGATTGGGTAATTTGCGTCATACTGAATGTTGCCATCTTTTCTTCGTCCTTTTCAGGGTCCAGATACAGGCGCATCCGCCGGGTCACGACTGTCCCACAGGTTAGGTAGATTGTCGTGACAGGAAACTTTTCTTCATCCTCGACATCCATTCGATCACATCCGAGATACCATACATATGCCGTAGTGCGTCTGCGGAGAAGATCAGAGATCGTCCACGATACAGATTTCGAGGATCTAATTTTTGACAAGCGGTTGTATTTTGGAAAGGTTTTTGGAAGACCACCGGACGTCGAGCTGGACTCGGCGAGATAATCGGGTAGTCCAGGGGCCAATGAATTGGTTATAGCACTTGCTTTGCATGGTTTTTCAAAAAACCTTGCAAGTAATGGTGCATATGAATCATAGGTCGTGAACTGGACCGTTTTTCGAAATGAATCGGAAAGGACATGATCATCGATTCCATCGACAGGGCCAGCCGTCGCATGACGGAACTCAGTAAGCTCGGATGCGGTCTGAGCGAATTGGGTGTTGTAGTTGGCCTTGACTATCCTGGACCGAAGCTCGTCAGTTCGCCGTCTCAGCTGCTCAGAGAGTGAGGGCGGGTTAGAAAGAAGGAGATCTGGGAGATGCATGAGCCGTGAAGACGTGTCAGTATTGCGACAGAACCTGCCCGGACCTTAAGTAGCTGCCGGCTACCGAAATGTTGTCCTGACGCTCGGCAATTACGAACGACGAAGTCCCAGATCTTAGACCGAACAAGAGACTGTCTAACCAATTTCTGGACAGCCTTAGGCCTGCCCTCTTCGCTTCGCTTGACCGAGGAAGTAAGTCGACCATTACATGCAAATCGATGCTGAGCGCTGAGACGTGGTCCCGTGTGCTGAATCGACAAAGAGACAGAGCCGCATGTTGTACCGTATTTGGACCTTTTCCCTCAAACTCGGGCCATCGTCCGTGCTTGGAGCTGAGATACACGTTTCTTGGTCCAGTTACTTCGGGACAGTGGTGATGCGTATGCCGTAAAGCTGTCTGAAGCTAGACGTAGGATGACACTCTCGGGTTTCAACGTGGACCCGGGGACTGACCATGCTGCACCGACGTGGTTATGGTGTGATGAACAGGTGATACGCACGGCTCTGCTAATGCCATATTCCGCCATACAATAGTATCAAATGGAGATAGGCTTGAAGCGGCGTTTGTTAAGCGTTCAACGTTCAAACTGTAGTTGTCAGGTCAGACGTGACCCAATGGTCAACTTACCTACGTCATGGTACCAGTGCATGTGAGTGTGGCGCAATCTTTGGCCTCTAACTTCTCGTCTTTCCTGGGCGCTTGGTCCATTCGTTGATATGTTCTATCTCTTATTTTTGATACGGTTGGATGGATGCACGGTTCGATACGCTGTCAATGCATTCAGTGATATTGCAAGGTCATTCCCATAAAACGGGTCCAAAATTCCAACATGACACATTTATGGGGGGAACAGAGAAACCTTGTCAGGTGAGATGTCATGGTTCAGATTCTGGTACTTGTCGTACTCTCAACGGGCACGTACTCTCAACGGGAGAAGAAGGAATTGGTGGCTTGTGCACGTGACTTGATTACAGCGTATCACACGCCCATCAAGGTTGACGCGCCTTTTGTTCCAAACCACCACCTCAAAGGTTCAGTCACATCACCCAAGTTACACACATTATTACCAATGTCTGGACGTGGAAAAGGCGGAAAGGGTCTCGGAAAGTAAGTTTTGCGGCTCTTTGTGTTAGGTGACCCACACTTATGGGTGGCCTAGGGGAGGTGCTAAACGCCACCGCAAGATCCTTCGTGACAACATACAAGGTATCACAAAACCTGTATGTATTGTTTCCCTTTCCCTTAGCTACGTCTGACTCCTGTCTGAACTTTCCAGGCCATTCGTCGTCTCGCTCGTCGCGGTGGTGTGAAGCGTATCTCTGGCCTTATCTATGAGGAGACCCGTGGTGTTTTGAAGATTTTCCTTGAGAACGTGAGTCACGATCTGCATAGCTCTTTCGGTTCCGGTTTCTGACTCCGTATTCCAGGTCATCCGTGACTCTGTCACTTACACTGAACATGCCAAGAGGTGCGAACATTGTCGTAGCCTTCCCGTGTCGCTCACAATCTGACTTTACTGATGTAGGAAAACTGTCACTGCTCTTGATGTTGTATATGCCCTCAAGCGTTCCGGTCGTACCCTCTATGGTTTCGGTGCCTAAACGTCGTTTATTGTATCGTACGTGTGGCGCGAGTAGCCCCGCTGAGGTTGTGACTCGATTCGTGGATGTTTGGCACATAGTTGTCCTCTGATTATTATATTTGTACATTACGATTATGATCACAATACTATGTACATGCTGTATGAGATGATCTGTTCGGGGAATTCATGCCCTTCCATCCACGACAAAGCCAGTAGCCCTCTGCCGACTCTGCCCTACTAGAGGTTGGTTTGATGTAATGGACGGCATGGAAGTTAGGCTCCAGCAAATGCCTCCGGAACAATTGCAACAAAGGATGGGTAAAGTGTTTCAGCCTAGATTTAACAAGATGTCAGCAACAATCATGATGCATGGTATCTTGACCTACAACAGTGTCCCCCCTCGGTGTCCTTTTGTCGCCACATGCAGATTATCCTTAGCAAAGTCGAATACCGACTGACATATATCGAGGCTGCTCTCCACATCTCGGGTCTTATATCCTGAGAAATTAGCAGCCATGTCAGAGAGGATGATGTCTGCCATCCCAGAGGGATTCTCGGGGGTGCTTAGCGCAGCTTTGACGGCGGCCCCCGCTTGGGGAGTCAAGAAGTCCATCTGCATGGTGTGCACGCCCGGTATCGGTGCCATAGGCAACAAATCGACGGATACGATGATACCTCTCCCGTGCTTAGAACTCCATGGACTCGACGCGTCGATATTCTTTTCGGCCCCGGGTACACCTCCATAATCATAGGCGACGCCTGAACCATCCCAGTTCAGCACGACAGCATCGACCCACCCGAGTTTTTCTGCGACAACTTGGCTCCAGCCTCCTGGAGCTGCGCCGAGGTCCACGACTGCGCGGATATCTTTCTTGGATAGGAAGGAACCCCAGGCTGTGTCGAGCTCGAGAAGTTTAAAGGCGGAGCGGGAACGGTAGGCGTTTGGAGATGCGTTGCGTTGTTTGACGTAGGGGTCACGAGATTGTCGGGAGAGCCATGAGCGAGACGCGGAGCTGAGTTTTTTATGGAGAATGGGAGATGGGCGGAAGGACATTTTGGCGTTGTTTGGATCAGAAGGTCTTGACAAACAACCAACCCAAATCGGGACTCTTCGACATACTATACCGCCTCTGCGGGGGTGTTCCCAATGCCAGCTACATCATTGGTCCCGGGATATAAACAAGTTGAAGCCTTTGGACCCGATGAGGATTACCTCGAGGAAGAGGTTTCATACGTCACGCTTGATCTAGGCGTGGTAGAACCTACGTTACTGCCAAGCAGTTCTACGTACAGATTGATAGTGAGTGTAGCCCCACTGGTTCACGGCGCTGACGACAATGGGGAAAATGAAAGGGATTGGATACACCAACGCCTTTCTTGCAGCTCTCCGGCTCGATATTCAAGGGTCGTCATGACACGCTTCTCGGCACAGAGCTCCTATTCACAGAAGAAAAAAGTAGGTATAGTTGGGAGTCTCATCTTCTTCTCGGTCCCCGACACTGAACAGAGAGTGCAGACGACGCGTCAAACAAGCGTTCTTTGGCTCACGTTGGCTCCACTGAACAGCGCATCCGCTTCAAGGAAGTACGACTCAAAGAGAAGGCACGACCCGAACCGATGTCTGCTGAGCGTATTACACCGAATCTCCTTGAAGAGGTGGCATCTATGTATGTGGACGCGGAGTCGGACAAGGTAGCCTCCCAGGCACCTTCTTCCTCTGGCCAACTCGAGCAGCCTAGTGGTAGAGGTGCGGCTGACGCTGCGTCTCCACGCAAGAGGAAGAAAGCATCCAGAAAGGGAAAAGAACGCGCGGTGGATGTGAACGAGGAAGATGCTATGGACACCACTTAGGTCCTAGATCCCTCGCCTCTCACTAGCGCAGAGGCCATTTGAGCTTCCTATCGACTGCACGGTTTGTAGGACCGGTTCAATCCGCGTACGATTCACGGTAAGCAGTTTGTTTCTTGCAACGACATTCGTCTGGTGATAAGTAAGATATATTGCTTGCCCAAGATGTCGAAACGTGGCGGGTCGTGGTTTCAATATATTGCCTCGAAGTGGACACAGAGAGGTTGGGTTCTTAATATCTCTTTTTTTGTGTAGTACGTAATTCGAAGCGGTGGCCACTCGGTACAAACAGAACCAAACAAGGACCATGAAAAGTAGCGAGTTTGTTTTTGCCGTTTGCTCGCGTCGCCATCGAGAAAGCACTTGCACGTTTCACAGCCATGTCCTCCCCAGCACCTCCTTCAGATGGCATTGGCATTGCAAACCTCCCTAACCAGGTTCGTACTCGCGCATCTCAGCCAGAGTACTAGACACTGAATACCCCATGTCGTGTTCTTCGCCTGTTGCGCTCTAACAGAGACACAAAATCGTCGCCAAGCATGGTGCCCACTTCACCATGATGGTAGTCGGTGCGTCGCATCATTTTTCGCGTTTAGCCCACGTCGAATGACAAAACAGGCGAATCTGGTCTCGGCAAGACCACTCTCGTCAACACGCTCTTCACCACGGAGTTGTCTCCTGCCAAGAGCTACACTAGGCGTCACCACAAGCAGCTCGACAAGCTGACCGAGGTCGAGATCATCAAGGCAGAGCTTGAGGAGAAACAATTCAAAGTCAAGCTCACCGTCATTGACACCCCGGGATTCGGCGACTATGTCAACAACCGTGATTCTTGGTCCCCGATCGTCGATTTCATCGATGACCAGCACGAGGCCTACATGAGACAGGAACAACAGCCTCAGCGCGGGGAGAAGACCGACCTCAGGGTTCATTGTTGCCTGTACTTCATTAGGCCCACCGGACACACGTGAGTTTTTTCACTGATATACAATCCCACTATACAAGCTCATGCACATTCGACTTCAAAGTCTGAAGCCTATTGACATCGAGATCATGAAGCGTCTTGGCACGCGTGTCAATCTCATCCCCGTCGTCGCCAAAGCCGATACCATTACCCAAAACGATCTCTTTCTCTTCAAGCAGCGCATCCGGGAAGTCATTACTGCACAAGGGATCCGTATTTATCAACCCCCTGTGGAGACCGACGACGAGGCTGCCGCAGAGCATGCCCGTATGCTCGCTGAGGCCATGCCGTTCTCTATCATCGGCTCCACTGAGGATGTACAAACCCCTGATGGGCGCATGGTCAAGGGTCGTGAATACCTTTGGGGTGTTGCGGAGGTTGAGAACGAGAACCACTGTGATTTCCGCAAGTTGCGTTCGCTTCTCATCAGGACGCACATGTTGGACTTGATCTCGACGACGGAAGAGCTCCACTACGAGAACTACAGACAGCAACAGATGGAGACAAGGAAGTTCGGGGAACCAAAGGTCAAGAAGGTGGATAACCCCAAGTTCAAGGAAGAAGAGGAGCAACTCCGCAAGCGCTTCACCGAGCAGGTCAAGGCCGAGGAGGCGCGTTTCAGGCAGTGGGAACAACATGTATGTGGAGGTTGCTTCGCGATGAACTCTACTTATGTAATTGTCTATAGCTGATCGCGGAGCGGGACCGTCTCAACAAGGACTTGGAGATGGCGCACAGCGCCATCAAGCAGTTGGAGGGGGAGCTCGACAACCTTCAAGCTGGCTATGGTCGCGGAAGTGCCAGACGATAAGCATCGTCTGGCGACGTGTACCGTGTATCGCCGAGTGGAACACTTTTCTACATCGGCAAAAAAATACATGACTGCGTATACCCCGCCTTACATTCGTTTCTGTTCCAGCTCTAGTCTTGAAAGTTGATGCTCGTACTTTTGCTTTCTCGCCTAGTCCCTAGTCCGTACCCATAAACGCTCATTTAGTGGACCTGTTTGTCTAAATTTCTTCCTTGATGTTCACTTGACGCTATACATGTTTCACGAATGGATTGAATCCGAGCGTAACTGTGATCATTCCCCATGTTCCTGGCCTTCCGACTCAGTGCTTTCGAATAAGAAACTGAGCACCATTGCATTTAATACCTCCTGCTTGGGCAACCATGCTCATTACATATCTGCTCCTCACACCTATGTATACCACTCCACTGATCACTATCTTGTACCATCAACATTCATTTATGGCATGTAACATAGGTGTTTTCATAAACTTGGATACAATAATGGTATTCAAGTAGGCTATTATGCGTTATTATTGCACTATTTTCAGACTATTATGAAGCTATGAACAGCCTATGATATTTGACTTGAGTTCAATCTCCACTCATGCCGAGACTGTGCTGATATTGGACCGGATTTACCCAGTCTGAGTCATGTGAAGGTACATTCATAATCTGACCAAGTCTGAGGCTCGAGAAGAAGATACAAATAGTAGTTCGGGGAGCAGGGGCCTGGGGCCATAGATACAAATGGTAGTGATAGATATCATGATAAATCTACCCTCCTACCCCCTCCCACTATGCCTCACATGTCTGGAAAAAAAACACTACTACAAGC
>JBBPRH010000162.1:0-46851 GCA_038092915.1 Boletus pseudopeckii
GGAACGACTACCATGAAATGATTCAGAAGGCTTGAGTTATGTTAAATAATACTTGGCTGAACTCTCATCGAGACCTCCAACCGGGTACAGAACAAACTTAATGTGAAGTTCAAGAGGATCGGCAACAAACAACCGCCCCTTTCGACGGCAGTCATGACCCAAAAGTTTTTCATTGCTTTGGAATCGCACCCATCTCGTACGATTCACTTATCCATCATTCGACGCTTACCAGATGATAGTTTATTCGCATCATTGTTTGCCTGAAGTTGGATAACTTAATGTGATGATGGGAAAACCGGACGGACTGGTTAAACGTGCGCTGACATGTGTAAGGATACATCCTGAACGACTCGCACACTCAGAACGGTGGTGGTGACCTTGGATTAGACTCGGAGGCGAAGGAACGTTCTTGGCAATAGTTCACAAGACTGAGCGTGGCCTACATCTGATAGGAAAAGTTGATTGTCAAAGTGCCGTTTGCATCTATACGCGATGAACAGCACGTACTGTTACAATGACGAACGCAACCTACATATGGGATTGAGCGACGCTCGCAAAGTCTTTGACCAGTAAGTATGCGTGAAGTCGTCTCTCGGGGATTGCGCGCAAGTGAAAATGGGAAAAGACGTAGCACGAGTCACGACATTTTGGCACGTGGACTCGAGGAGGCGCGCGAATAAAAAGAGAAAAAGTTGCGCGCATCAAGTCCGCAACCTCTCTAGCGGTTGACCTTCAAAAGTACCAAGAAGAGCTTTGAGCTCGTATATGATTTTCACTCAGAACACACGCGACGAGTCAGTCGATACCTTTCTTTTCTTTCTTGCCGTCGTTGATATCTTGATCTGTCGTCCAACCAGTTATCTCAGTGACCTCGTCTTCTCTCTCCGCCCGTAATCGAAAATAAGCCTTGCAAAGGCCCTTTACCATGTTCACTGCAACCGTCTCCCGGATTCCAACCACGGCGCGCGTGCTACCCTCTCTGGACAACCTTGCCCGTGTTCGTCTCCCCTCAACCCGTCTTTTCTCCACGACACAACTCCGCTCTCGTATCGCATCCACCAACCCTCTACGTGCGATTGCTGCACCGGCTGTCGGTTCATACGCACCAAAGGATGGCGAGCATGTCCTCAACTCCCCCTCAGAGCTTGCCCGAAAATTATCCGCCAAAGTTCTCCCACAACTCGACCGTCCAAAAGTTAAAAAGGTCGTTGTTGTAGGCAGTGGTGGCCTTTCCATTGGCCAAGCTGGAGAATTCGACTACTCTGGTTCACAAGCTATGAAAGCCCTCCGCGAAGAAGGCGTCGACGCTGTATTGATCAATCCAAACATAGCCACATGGCAAACTAGTCACCAGCTGGCCTCGGAAGTCTACTTCCTGCCCATCACCGTAGACTATGTTGCATACGTTTTGGAAAAGGAACGGCCAGATGGCATTTTGCTCACCTTTGGGGGTCAGAGCGCCTTGAACGTTGGGATTGCCCTTGACAAGATGGGCATTCTTGACCGCCTCGGCGTCAGGGTCCTCGGAACACCCATCAGGACGCTCGAGGTTTCCGAAGATCGTGACCTCTTCGTACAAGCTCTGAAAGGTTTGTATTCCCTTTCCCCTGCTTGTAACCAGACACTCACATGACTGCGCGCCAGAAATCGACATTCCAGTCGCTCAGTCGACGGCCGTCTCGAGCGTCGATGCAGCCCTCGAAGCTGCAGAGAAAATTGGTTACCCAGTCATTCTTCGTTCCGCTTTTACTCTGGGTGGCCTGGGATCTGGCTTCGCCAACAACCCCATCGAGATGCGGGATCTCTCTGCCAAATCCCTTTCGCTTTCTCCTCAAGTTCTCATCGAACGTAGTATGAAAGGCTGGAAAGAGCTTGAGTACGAAGTCGTTCGTGATGGTGCCGACAACACCATCATCTGTTGCAACATGGAAAACTTTGATCCCTTGGGAACCCACACCGGTGATTCGATCGTCGTCGCCCCCAGTCAAACTCTGAATGACGACGAGTACCACATGTTGCGGAGCGCCGCGATCAAAGTGATTCGGCATCTCGGTGTCGTTGGGGAGTGTAATATCCAGTATGCCCTCAATCCCGAGTCGAGAGAATATTGCGTGATCGAAGTCAATGCACGGTACGTGTAGGCATAGTGACAATTGACAATTACTCATGTATCATGCCAGATTGAGTCGCTCATCTGCCTTGGCGTCCAAGGCGACGGGATACCCCCTCGCCTACACGGCCGCCAAGATCGCCCTAGGATACACCCTTCCCGAGTTGCCTAATGCCGTCACGAAAACGACTACTGCGTGCTTCGAACCGTCTCTCGACTACATCGTGACCAAGATTCCTAAGTGGGATCTCGCCAAATTCAGTAACGAGGTGAACCGTGAAGTCGGTAGCGCCATGAAGAGTGTCGGCGAAGTCATGGCCATCGGCAGGACATTCGAAGAGAGCTTGCAAAAAGCCGTGCGTATGGTCGATCCCAGATGGCGGGGGTTCGAAGTGGTGGGTGGGTTGAATAAATTGGAGGATGCAAGTGAGTTAGAGCGAGCGCTCGAGCGCCCCACGGACATGCGGCTTTTCGCAATCGCGTATGCGATGTACAATGACAAGTATAATGTACAAGAGATTCACGACTTGACAAAGATCGACAAGGTATGTTATACACATCACTTATTCCCCATGTTAACGGTCGTTTTCCCTCTAGTGGTTCCTATACAAGATTGAAAACATTGTCAACACGTCTCGGGCCCTTGCCTCCCTCGGCAATCTCTCGGCCGTTCCCCCTTCTCTCATCTTAACTGCAAAGCGACAAGGATTCTCCGACTCCCAGATCTCATCGCTGCTGAACACCACGGAAGGTGATGTACGCAACTTCCGTAAATCACAGGACCCGCCCATCCTTCCTTTCGTGAAACGGATCGACACGTTGGCAGCTGAGTATCCTGCCCACACCAACTATCTCTATACGACATACAACGCATCCGCTCACGACGTCACTTTCGATGATCACGGTACCATGGTACTCGGCAGTGGTGTCTACCGTATCGGTAGCAGTGTCGAGTTTGACTGGTGCGCGGTAACCTGTGCGCGCAGGTTGCGGGAGATTGGCGATACTGTGGGCGAGGACGGGAAGAGCGTTGGCGGCAAGACAATCATGGTCAACTACAACCCAGAGACCGTCAGCACGGACTTTGACGAGGCGGACAGGTTATACTTTGAGGAGTTGGGTTGGGAGCGGGTGATGGATATCTACGAGTTGGAGGGCGCGAAGGGTGTTATCGTCAGTGTCGGAGGTCAGTTATTTCTTACTTTGTCGGCGCAGAACCAATTATACGTCCCACTCTAATAGGTCAGCTCCCGCAAAACATCGCGCTTCGGCTCAAGGAGAGCGGTGTGAATGTTCTCGGCACGGACCCCTCACAGATCGACAACGCAGAGGATCGTCACAAATTCTCGAGTGTCCTTGACACCATTGGTGTTGATCAACCCGAGTGGACCGAAGTCACATCGTTGGAAGCTGCCAAGGAATTTGCGAACCGTGTTAGGTTAGTACATGGTAACTCGTGCCACTATCAGAGTCGAATGCTGACACAACGTATACAGTTACCCGGTCCTCGTCCGGCCTTCGTACGTTCTTTCGGGAGCCGCAATGAACATTGTGCACGAAGAATCCGCGCTTTCGCACACCCTCACCGCCGCATCCTCGGTTTCTCCTCTCCACCCCGTCGTCATCACCAAATTCATCTCCAATGCTCAGGAGATCGATGTTGATGCCGTCGCTTACAAAGGCCAGCTCCTCGTACACGCTGTCAGTGAACATGTCGAGAACGCCGGTGTCCATTCTGGGGATGCCACCCTTGTGCTTCCTCCTTACACATTGAGCGAGCGCGACCTCGACAGGTTGAAGGACATTGCGTCGCGAGTTGCACAAGCATTCGAGATTTCCGGACCTTTCAACATGCAGGTGATCAAGAAGCCCGCCTCCAAGGCTAGTGAAGAGGACGAGCTCAAAGTGATCGAATGCAACCTGCGTGCATCGCGTTCATTCCCCTTCGTCTCCAAGGTATTGGGACACAACTTTATCGAGACGGCGGCAGCTGCGATCACCGGTGTCAATGTGCCCGAGCCTGTTGATTTGATGAAGGAGAAGCGAGACTACACGAGTATCAAGGTTGCCCAATTTTCTTGGACACGACTGGGTGGTGCCGATCCCTTCCTTGGAGTTGGTGTGTACCCTTTCCTTTGTTCCTTCCATGTTCTCTTGGCTAATAACGATGCGCTTAGAAATGGCGAGCACGGGTGAAGTTGCTTCCTTCGGTTCCGACGTTTACGAAGCGTACTGGGCTTCCCTACTTTCCACTACTGGCTTCAAGCCTCCCCGCCCGCGTTCCGGTGTCCTCATCGGTGGCTCGCCCAACACGCCCGAGCTTCCTTTCATCGCCAAAACACTCCACTCGCTCGGTTTCAAGCTCTATGTCTCCTCGCCTGTGATCGAGGCCACCTTGACCGCCATCCCCCACGTAACTTGCAAACGTATCTTCTTCCCCACGTCAGACAAACGTCGTCTACGCGAGGTCTTTGACGAGTACGAGATCCAGTCGGTGATCAACCTCGCTCAGGGACGCGGCAAGGGACGGGAAGACGAGGACTATGTTGCCCGTCGGAACGCAGTGGATTTCGGGTTGCCGCTGTTGAACAATGCCAAGTGTGCGGCGTTGTGGGTGGAGGCGTTGAGGCGGAAGATGGGGGTGAATGGGAGGGGATTGTTGAGCTATGAGGAAGGGAACGTGCCCAGCGAGGTGAAGAGCTGGAGGGAGTTTGTAGGGAGGAGGGCGTGACCATGATGCAGAAGCTATCGATTCGAGTGTGGAATGCTGGCGTGAGTCGTCTTTGGAGTGGGTTGTTTGAGGTGAGCTGGCTGGGAATCTGTAGGATTTTGTCAATGTATACCACTTGCTGGCAGTCGACAAGCATTCGCGTTTTGACTCGGAAGTACTTGACCGAGAGATATCATCGAGAGAAGTTAGAGAACCCATGTCAGCAATGAGACCGATATCATTAATTTCTGATCTCGACCGTAGTAATATCTTGCACTACTCACACTATCGTCCGAAGTGTCTCCAGTACCCAGACTCGAACTCACATGTCGCCTCCCCTCGGTTCTTCGACACTCCGTGCTCTTTGGTTTGGTTCGTCTTCAATTAATCCCAGAGACTGAATATATACTATCATTATTCTCTGTCTAAAATGACGTTCAGCTACCTATGGGCTCGCGAATCTGGTGGAAGTCAGGCACAAGACAAATCTTCTAATGTCTAACCGCCGCAAGACACGCAAACAAGAGTGTGAATTTTTGGAATGCATGGACGTCGTTGCTTGGTCCAGAATGCTTCAGGACGGGTTTCCAAGCGTGTCCCGTTCAGACCAACAGAAATTAGTTTGCAAAATGGTCAACCCGTCCTGTTGGGAACACCTTCAAATATACATCGAGTGTTCACCGACGCTACTAAGCGACTGCCAGCCTGGCTCGGTGATCAGTAACATACTAGGACGCATGGCACACCACACGACAAGTCATCACTGGCAGGTCTCGACTTTGGTTTCACCTGGGCACAAAATGCACCCCTGCATATCGACCGACGGAACGAATGATGCTAGTGAGGATCATCAATGCACTCTGCCTACCGTGAATTCGAACCCGTTCACATGTTCACCGTAATCCTAATCCTCCGGTCCACAGAGCTCCCCTATGTCCAGTTCCCGCGTGACGGGCGACGCGCGCTCGCCATTCTTTGCACCCGCGACGTCCCGGTCGACCGCGAACCGTGCCGCTGTCGGAGCGTCGAGTGTGCCTTCGAAGGAATCTACGATGAGGCGACCCACGTTCGGGAGAAACTGTGATCGACAAAGGAAGGAGAGGAGGAGATGAACAAGTCAGCAGTGGATTTATATGTCTGATCCGCCAAATAAAAAAAAGGCGCTTTTGGGAATCTAGCGATGCATGCCGTCGAGATTCGACGGCCTGGCGCTGTATCTGCCCTAATAAACCAAACAGTCGCACCTTGAATCCATGCCCACTACCAGACGTAGCCAAGAATAACGTAGGATCTCCTGGGAAATGTCCGATGACCCAGTTTCCGTCGGGCGAGTCGGTGTACCTGCAGTGCTGGCGTAAGCTCCTGAAGTCACAAACAATGTTCCGCTAAAGAAAAATGAAAGAACAGAAAAAAGAAATACAAAACTTAGAAAAATGTGAAGCAAGAAATTCAAAGCGGCGGGGGGGTCCTGAACCATCGGTCGGTCTCAATTCAGACGTGACCACGATCGGCATGCACGAATAGAAAGATTGGCAGTAAAAAGAAAAGTCATGGAATCCGTCCATTTCGTAAGGTTTGACGGAATTGAATGGTTCATATGACGCTGCTGCGACCGGGGAGGGTCTTAGGCACCCCGCAAACAGGTCAGCCAATCATCTATCGTCTCAGTCCGACGATGTGTCACAACATGACACAGGGAATTCAGGGCAACAGAATCTCGCATGAGAGGACAAGAGCTGGTAAGACCCGCACCGACGGAAGGATCTTATCCAGCTTGGTCTCGGCCGTTGACGCCCCTCGTTAACTCTATCGTTAGCTGCACATGTATCATTTGGGGGAAATGCTGAAGATTCGGAGATCTCGCCATGTGGAAGACATCAGGAGTTGATGTAACAACCAAGCTTATCTGCAGAAGCGCGCTTGTTATGCTACCCTTCAAGGCTCGCAAGCTAATAAAAGAAGTCGGATGACCAAGATCGTCTTCCGTCCAGTGCACGGCCGTGTCTGGCCTTCTGTCACAGTGCCAACTGTAAATGCGACGGAGAGCCAGAAGAGGATAATGTCCGTGCGTACGATCGCACGTTCGCGGCGTATGTTCAAATGGAGTTTAGGATCTTATCTTGGACACCGTACGCACCAAGCAGAGAAACGAAGCAACAGAGCCGAAGGAGAATAACACAAGAACAAGAACAACCAGAAACCAAGGCCACTCACCAACACATCCGGGTCCCGACCCACGACCTCTCCGCTAGCTCAGGATACACCTTTCTAAGCTGCTCCCTTAATGCCTGCAGTCCTGATCGCGGGACGCGCAAGCCATCGCCCGAAACAGGGTGACTTGTAATAGTTCGCGGTGTCGATATTTGCCGGTCCGGGCGGTGATCAACATCACCGGTTATCTGTCTGGGGGAGATCGTGTGGGTGTGTCCAGCCGTATGGATAGCAAGCTTCACGATTCCATCTTCGGTCGGCTAACGGTAAGGTGAGGCTAGTCAGTAAAGCAGGAGTGTGTCGATTAGGCCCATCAGGAGATTCGGACAAATCAGCGCACATGTGAAGCGACTTGAACAATAGGGTGCGCAAGGCATAATCAGATCAAACCCTGAACTAAACACGGGAGAGAAACCATACTCGAAGAGTGCAACAGAGAGGATGATAACAGGTCCCCGCCCAAGCGACGTCGGATGGAGCTTAGCCGATTACAATATTCAACATGGCTCAATCAGGCGGGTAGCTTGTAAGGATGAGGAAGCAGTCTCAAGAAATGCAACTATGATAACTTACAAGTGTGCGAATGACCAAATGATGACGAAAGCAATGAGAAAATCGGCAACGGAAGAGCAGACCCCAGCTGAATGGACGGGGAACAAACGGGAGTAACTTGGAAACTAATTGTATGCCGAGACCAACCAAATGCGAATGAACCGCCGCCAATCAACATTTTTGAACCTATAAATATGCAGCCCATGTCAACCGGTAAGCAGATAGGGCGGTGTGTCATCAAATGTTGCATTCGCCGATCGCAAACTAGAGCGCCCCGTGATTCGAAGCATGGTGCATGACGTGCAAATGTATAGGAGATAAGCAAGGTGAGAATATAGCCGGACGGATCTCTTCCGTGGCCTCTTGTATGCTCATCCTTTCCCCGAAACCTGGTGCTATTTTTTTTGTTTGGCGCCGCATATGAAGATGGGCTAGTAGGGGGCGCATGATAATGCGATAGGGAATCTTTGTTTAGCTTCCGCTGGAAGCCATCCGCAGCGAAGGGCAAGCCCACAGGTATTCTCCAAAATGTGACTGCACGGGAGCCAGAAGAAAAAATGGGGATGAAAACTAGGACCAAAAGAAAAAAAGAAAACTCATCCATTGGCGTGCCAACAAATGCGACGCCGAACAAGGATTCGAAGGAATAAAATAAAATAAAATAAAAAAGGAAAAGGAGGGACTCACCGGAAAAGTGTAGAATCCACTTTCAAAATCCAGGTATACATGGCACCCATTATATTGCTCCTTCTCTTCTGTGTTGAGCTGTATCATTGCCACAGTCTGGCTGGAAAGGGGGTCAGCAATACATCTACATCATTACCGCGTAAAGCCCGCTTACCCAGTTGCCAAGCATTTTGAGTCAAGCTCCAACTCGGGAAACGTCGACGCAGTCCACGATCCAATGGTGAGTATAAGCCTGTCACCCTCGAAACGTCTGCCATCTCTACACTTTACGCCTGTCGTTCGCCCGTGTTCATCTTTCACGAGCCCGACGACCTCCTTGTTCTCGATCACCCTGCCACCCATTTCCCTCACGCATGAGAGAAGGATCCCCACTGCCCGCGCTGCCTCTGCCCAACCTCCTTCGGAATTGAAATAGCCACTGTAATTCGTGAATGGACCAACGCGCTGTGCATTCGAGTCGGAATCCAAGCGTGTCGGGGTGGTGGAAGAGTTGGTGGAGGGACGGAGGGAGGATAAAAGTTTGGTCCGGACAGCCTTGGCGTCCAGGAGGTCTTCGATGGGTGCACCGAGTTGCCGATCGTTCTCCCTCAATCTATCGTCGACCTTATCGCTGCCAACGTTGATCACGCCGCATCTAGTTACCGTGCGTGTTTGAGCGACGATGACACGAACCAGATGGACCGAGACGCACTCGTGATAACAGCCTTGCCACATGGGCTGCTTCCACGCCTCCATTGCTTCTCTCGCGAGTTTGGTGTAAAATATGTCGCTATAGCACGACCTGACCACTGTTGTACGCTGGTCCTTGTTGTTGAAGTCGATCGGTGTCAGCACGTACCTTTGTTGATATCCGTGCTCGCAGCGTCGACAGCAGGCAACTCTCTCGCCCGATCAAGGACCGTTACATTTGTGTAACCCCGCCCGAGAAGATGAAAGGCTGTGGAAAGACCAAAGGTGCCAGCACCAACAATGACGATCTGCGAGGCTGTCGTGAGCGAGGTGGGAGAGGAACTAGGTTGAGGACGATTCTGAGTGAACGAGGAAGACATGCTGTGAAGAATGGAAGTGGAAGGTTGAATTTATCTTGCAAGCACGTGCACGGGAATGCCCCTCTCTTTGACGTCATCGTACGTCACTCTGTAAGTACCTCGTCTTTACCTCGTCCAACACATGTCCCGCTGTGAGTCTTGTTTTCCCAACGACATAGACACGATAACAAAACCCTGTACAAGACGACTATCGCTACTATCGAAGCGCGAATTTCGTCTCTGACAGCGAACCCGGCGCAGAGGAACTCGAGGGCGAGGACGAGCTCCTCCCTGGCGACTTTGGAGGGCGCGGAATTGGTCTCGCAGGGGGATACACAGGTTCTTCTCCCGTCGAGTCCAAGCCTTTATCTGACCCTGACTCCATGCCAATGATGCCCATACTCTACCCCGCCCTCGCTTCCGCCATTGCTTCTGCCTCTTTCAAAGGCGCAGGCGACGACCCCTACGCAGCATACGACCCCGGCATGGCAGGATGCACCACCGAACCCACCCCGTGTCGTATCCCGGGCATACTCTGGATGGGGACGGGGACAGGGGGGGGAGAGACCCTCCCAGGCTCAGCCCCCCATTCAGGTTTCCCTTCTTCCTCTCGCCCGCCTGGACATGGACGTGGACTCGAGACGCCGTGGATCAGCCGCGGCTATGAACGCGATGCGGAAGAATACGAGAACGAGGCGGAGACCGAGACCGAGACCGAGACTGGGGATAAGCACCCCGTTTCGGCATCGGTACCAGACCCGGTGATGGACTCTAGCGTCAACGGACACACGCAGCCACACGCGAAACCGCCCATGGGTACGAGGATCGTCGGTCCGTCCGGTCTCTTTTCTCTTTGCTTCTCTCTCGCTCACTCGCCGTCGCTTTGCTTACTCGGAACCCTGACATGAACGCAACAGGTCGCGTCGAACGGCTTGCGGGTAAGGTGCTCCGCGATCCCGACATCGAGGCGCGAGGGAAACGACACATGGTACGCCCCATTGCATTTTCGTTCTTGCGTCGACGTTGAACGTGGTCTAGACAGGCCATCTCTGATTAGACTATCCAAAGTACATCTGTGTCATCTACTTGTTACATACAAGTAAATAAGTATCTAGTGCATATACGATATAATGTAGTTCCCGAGAAAATTTGCGGGTTATATACATGTTTTGAATATCTGTCCGACACGTCCCGGAACAGACCGGACACTCACTCATCCACACCTGCACACGCCCGCACCAACACCCGTGCCATCCGTCCATCCCTAATCGCCTCGACGATGATCGACACCTTGTCCCCCACCGTCGTATCCACCGGCCCTCCCAACGACGCCATCACATCCTCCACCTCCAGTCCAGGCAACGCCCCTTCGTGCATGCCAAATACGCTCCCTTTCAGGTTGTCCGCGCCGTGCATCTGAATCCCCAATTCCTCCCGGACAAACTCGTACACCACCCGCGTGCGCGGCGCCAAAAAGGCCGATGCGGGCGTTCGGCCGCGTGGAGCCATGTCAAAGATCGACGTCCCCGTGGATGTTAACGTCGACCCCATGCATCCCCTCCGCACGTCTGCCAACGACACCCCCAAATACGCACACCGGAGCTCCGTCAGGAGCGCCGCAAGCCTGTCTGCCAACGTCGCACGGAACGCAGCCACCTTGCCCAGATCGAGTGTAGAAAGGTCGAGCCATGTGAGCGCCTCGAGAAGCGGAGACACTGCCTCGCTCGCCACCTTGGCCATCCGCGGTGCCGTGTCCATCCCGGTCGTGCGGTCGAGGGCGTCGTACACCTGGGGTATCACTTTACGCGCGATCTTGTCCACGAGTTGTTCCGCACCCGAGAGAGAAAATGCTTCGCGCACAAGGTCGCGCACAACCTGGGCAGACAACTGCCTCATTTCGACATACAATGCACGCGCATCGAGGGCTTGGCAAACAACAAACAAGTGTGTCGCCGCAAGTAACTGAGATACCTCAAGCGCCGTCAGTGCATACCGAGCCGAGATGAGCGCAAGGGAGCTAGTGAAATGCATTGTCAATATCGAGAGTCTTACGAGAGAAAAATCACTGACTTGAGACTTTGATTGTGCATCTCAGCACTAACATTTCCCACACCCACATTCATCCCCCCGAGCGCATTCAGTTCCCCAATATACGATGCAGCAGCAATGTCGAGACCTTTACACCCAAAATCCAGAGCGCTCTCGCCGCCGGAGAGGTTCCCGGGTAAACCACGGTTCATAGCGGGATTGACTAATTCGGTGACTTGCACAAACATGAGTCGACCAATATGCGAGAGGGAGAGTCGAAGGTGGTCCATGGCATTGGTTACGGATAATGCCTGGAAGTTTCCGGCATGATGAATTTTGCCTGGGACACGTGAGTCGGGTTAAACATTGGGGCATGACGAATACACACCTTCCCCATTAGCCTCGCGTGGGGGTTCCACAAGCGGGTTATCGGTCGTCGAGTTGACTTCGATGCGAATGGTTTCCTCGACTCTCTTAATGTCCTCAAACTGGGGTCCCAGCCATTGTGGAGCGGTACGGAGAGAATAACGATCTTGCCTGAGCACACCCTGGTCCTCCTCAATGCTTACTTCGACCTCTTCACCTTGAGCGAACTTGGATTCGGAGAGGAGAGACCAGATGAGATGGGCTGACTCGATTTGACCGGGGTGAGGGCGAGCATGGCCGACAAAAGGATCAAACGAGCCACGAGAGCCCAACATGGCTTCTATGGACAGCGCGGTCAAGACCTGTTGAAGATTGAGTTGATGTTTCAACCTGTGGGCGATTGTTTCCACTTACAGCTCCAAGAACAGCGACGTCCTGGGCATCATTAACGACGAGAGCAGCCAAGCCTGCACTAAAAGCAGTGCCGTTCAGGATACCGAGGTGTTCCTTGGATGCGAGAGGGAGAGGGGATGTATTTGTGAGTGCGAGGGCACTGGGAGCGGTATATGTTGTCGAGGAAGAAGCGAGAGGCGAGTAGGAGAAGGCTGATTGTGAAAAGTGAGCCTTGGAAAAACCATCATCAGGAACAGAGGAAGCAGGTGTGCTTGGGGATATAGGAGATACGCCACCAGATTCGGTGGCTGGAGTAGCGGTACCAGAGGCAAAGGTAGACGAGGCAGTGGAGACTGGGAAACGTAGCGCAGAGACCTTTAGAGGAGCCGGCTGCATGGGGAGGGACGGAGGAATAGGGGAAGCGAGTAACCATACACGGATTGCAGGGTTTCCGATGAGCATGCCAGCAATATAGGAAAGAGAGGAAAGGTCTACATGGTAGAGATGAGCGAGATGGAATTGACCGGATGGGAACCGAACAAAAGTACTGACCACCACTGGCAGAGATACTCCCACGAAGGGGTACGAGTGGTACGAGGCCCTTTGTGAGAGCCTCGACCATCTTTTCGACTAGTTGCCATCGTACACCAGAGTGGCCACGGAGAAGGGAGTTGGTGCGGACAAGCATGGCGGCACGGGTCCAGGCTGGGGGCATCGTGGTTGAGTAAGCGGGATCCGAGAGAGGTAAGAGTGCTGCTGGGGATGAGTGGGACGAGGGATGGGAAGCAAGGACAGGGCATACCAGAAGAGAAGGCATCACGAGAAACAGAGGAGGGGGTCAACACGCCTGCGTGCTGGTGCTGGAGGAGGGCGGCACCGAGTGCGATGGGGTCGTCGGTACGGGTGTCTGCGCTACCACCGAAGCCCGTGGAGACGCCGTAGATGGAAAGACCAGCTTCGACCTTGGAAGCGATGACGTGACGGGAAGCATCGTGTGCAGCGCGGAGGTGCTCGCAGGAAGAGAGGCGGAGAGGGGGCGCGGAGGGAGAAGCAGAAGAGGGGATGTGGCGAGCAATGGCGGCGATCTGGGCGAGGGAGAGGCCGCTGCCGGTAAGGGTGACGGGCGTGCCAGAGCTGCGGGTGGTCAGTGGGAGCGGGGATGAAGAGGGAGAGGGACGCACAGGTAGTCGTCAAGCTCGCGGATGTGTGCGCTGTAGTGGGCGATGAGAGAGGACATGTTGGTGTGTTGAGGAAGAGAAGGAGCTCGTTCACTCTCTCTCTTATATTCGATTATCCCCTCGAATGATCCGCCCGTTTCAATACCATGACCGAAAGTCAACCACGGAAAAAAAGAGAGAGAGAGAAAAAAAAAAAAAAAAACATAATCTGACGTAGTCGGCATCTCAGATCCATCGAGATCAACTCGATTGCCACTTTTAGACCCTCAGTTTCAACCCCCCTGCCATCCGTCGCAACCCCCCCAGTGACCCCCTCCAGAAGCTGTATTGGGACAGCCACCCAGTTATCTCTCTCACACAGGCCATACCCTCATAGTGTTGTCGTCGGCGGCGTCCACCCACCGCATCGACACAGCACCACCATCATTACTAGACAGCTCAAACACCACGCTTCAGCACCGCAGTCGGCCCGTCCTCTGACGCCTCTCCTCTCACCAACGGACTGCACCGACAGCAACGGACAACTCGTCATTGTCATTATGCCACGTCACATTCCATTTATCCGAGACTCGACCAATGTGCTCGCAGAACGCACATTAAATGGACGCGAATCTCACCCGATCCTCTTCCCGAACGCAATTACGACGTTTATACAGCATTCACGAGGCTCAATACACGTGCAGCACTGCCAGAGTGACTCGCTTTTATGGGCGCTTGATCTACCCTCCAGATGACGGCCCTGCCTCCCCGGTGTCTTCGCAATTGAACGCTGCTCCGGCGACCTCTCCTGCTAACCACGTTGACACACTCCCCTTTTGCACGGTCCGCGGCATCTCCATCGATGTAATGTAATACCTGTGCGTGAAACGTCTGGATATCCTGCCCGATTACTGTAATCCACGCGCTTGGCAGGCCCGCGACTTCGCCATTCATAAACCCGAACAAAAAAAGAAATTTAAATTCAAGTCAAAGCATGCTAGTTTGTACTCTACCGCCAAGTAACTTATATCAGTTCGAGCATGGAAGCACAACACGCTACCGTTAGACGCAACGACCGATCAATTTTCTTAATAGAGCCAGACTGCCATATGCATGACGCAAAATCACCTGTAGAGCACGCGACAATACATCTTTTATGTGTCGAGGAGATTCCAGTTGTATATGCACACCCTTTGAACGATGAAATGGAAAGCACAACAGCAATTAAAGTGGATCTGCCTCCTGGAAATTTTCCCAAATGCACAGGGCTTCAAGTTGTGCAATCCGTTAATGGGCAGATAACATACATGCTGGAGAGGGGTGTCACGCTCGCGGGACGATTCAAAGTCCGCCAGCGGTCCGAAACTTTTCGACAAAGAACAGCTCTCAGTGTTGCATCACGCTTGGGGGTGTCCGGAATTTGAATTTGTGAAACTCGGGAAGGGCTGGACTATCCTTCTACAGTAAGCATGCTTACCGGATGTGCTATTATTCCATTTGGTCAAGGAGATAAATGCCAAATAAACTTCTATACCAATTTAATCTCTTACTTATCTTATCAAGTTGATACTTAAATACACGCGATGACCGTGGGTTGCAAAAGCTCAAATTTAATGAGGTGAAGTTGGCCCAGGGTTACAGATCTGGAATGTCAAAGAAAAGCTACTAGTAGTTCTAACCCTCTTAGAGTATCTCTTCTGCTACTCTTGCCTCATGGTAATATCACTATGGCTAGATTCATAATCACTAAGTTGGCCTGTCTTGTGACACATGTGCCACCGTCTGCTCAAGCTGTGCGTCATATATTCTAGGCCATCTGATGGAATAAGATACAATGAACCACAGTACCTACCAAATTGGGAAATATTTCAGTCGGAGATCCATATTCAAAGTCCACTGTAATGCCGTGCTGCAAAACTGAGCGGAGCCTCGTGCACGGCTTGCTTGCCGCGCGTGACAAGTCGTGACAGCATCGTATCTACTTCGACCTCTCTCTCGATATTCTTTTACAGGGACTTGTAAACGAGGGTCCAGAGCACTACTTTGAACAATGCTAGATTAAGAAGAAAGCTAGTTGATCGAGTATAGGTATGACTTTATTACAGAAGATGACCTTTCATTCTCACAGATATTGCGACCCTCTATCGACGTCACTGTACTCGCCTTTGGTGAAACAGTCACGATAGATAATGTCTCCTGCACACAATGTAGCACGAGCAATCCTCGGATGGTCGGTGGGAACATCGTTCTACTTTGTCACCCAATCGTATCAAACACACGCCCGCCACTATACATACCTTCGGAAACTGTCACCAATCGGTGAATCTCATTCACCCACTGTCGACAGCGCATGTGAATATCGTTTCTTATCTCCCCCAAGTCATGCATGTCTTGTCCTATCTGAGATCTCATCCTGATGAAAGAAACTCCAGAACCACCCTCACCCCCTTGGAGACATATGGTTCTGTTCCAGAGCGCGTACCCTCTGGCGCTGCACCGTCTGATCCACCCATTTCGCGCTGAACGACGCCCCCAAGCTCCGTGGGAAAGTGATATGACCTCTTCAAACCATCCGCTGGAACCAACGCGTCGAGATACGTGTTCAACCCCTGAAGGTTTTGGAGGTAAACTGGTCTTGGAAAGGGCTCGCGAAGCTGGTACTTAGCCCAAGTCAGCCGGAACGCGAGGCGGCTTGGCATATAATCTGCGCGGGACCAGAAGCGAGGTACATGTCTTGGCCTTTTCACACCCGCGAAGTCACCTGAGTACTCGCGAAGCAGGGCAGTAACATGCGCAGACAAGAGGGTGGGAAGAGGTAGCCAGCAGGAACCAGCGATTGCGCCCCACGGACTGTCGTAAAGCATCAACCAGCCAGCGCGACCCCCCCAGGCCTGATGTAACGTTTGCATTTGATACGCTAAATTCATTCAAGAACAGATGCTCGCGCGGGTTCGTGGGCAATGTCAGAGCACCGTATTTCTTTTGAATGGAATTCCGTGCTGTATTTCGTTATCACCGTGTCTTGTCATAATGCATAATGAGAGTCGCTGTCATCGTATCGTCCAACCCGCTGCAGTCATGTCGTCTGGTATTGGGAGAGAATATAGAACTTTCATACAAAAGATAAGCTAATACACACAATATCTCTTCCTACATTTTTTGGCTCCTAGTAGCAAACATTCAGACAACGCTTGCAGTACCGATCGCGTCCTAGCAACGAAAGGATTGATGCGGCCACGTAGGTTACGTTTCCACTCCATACAGGGAAGGAGAGTGAAATAGATATCCACCCCGACAGCCTATCCATATCCTCA
Source organism: Boletus pseudopeckii (assembly GCA_038092915.1). Lineage (NCBI taxonomy): Eukaryota > Fungi > Basidiomycota > Agaricomycetes > Boletales > Boletaceae > Boletus > Boletus pseudopeckii. Next base: position 16,557 of record JBBPRH010000162.1, read on the forward strand.
GGTACGTCTCGATGGGACTTGGCCCAGAGCGTGAAAAATCTCATGAATGCATCACAAGGCGAGATATCGGGCCCTAATTTTGTATTCGATTAGATGGGTGCTCCTTGATCAGGCAGACGCTCGATTGCGTATCGCCTCGCAACGATATACATGAGTGGAACTCCTGGAATTTTCCGTATTCGTCGCCGCAGTTCACGATCGCACGTTGCGACGATATAGCACTTGTGTGCTGTGACACGCTGCACCAGGCAGTCGTCGGCATACGTGCCGGTATGACTGCAACGGAGGCGCTCAAATCGAGGATCACGAGCCACTCTTGAGAGATCTTTCAGCTCCGGATGGATCGGCAGAAAACGGAGACTCACCTCAGAGCTACGCGGTAACGATGGCCCAATTTCTCGAGCTCAGCCATGACACAATCAGTCACGCATGGTATACCTTCTCATCAAAATCAGGGTCATGTTATTGAAACGAAGCAGAACGCACATTTGGCATAGAGGCAATCCATCATGCCATTAATAAGCTCCAGCTTGTTTTGAAGGCTGAAATTGATGAAATTGGTGTCGATGAGAACGCGATACGGTGGCACAAGTTCCGTATTGTGTGCGAGAAAGAGGGAAGACGCGGTTTGCGGGCTAAAGATGGCATAGTGGATCACTGCGGAACGGTATGATACGACCACGTACACCCGACGGACTTCTTTTGCTTTCTCCTCTTCCTCCTTTTTCTTTTGTTTCAATTGGTTCTCCTTCCTGTGAAGATGTAGTTAGATGGCTCGCCTGCTGAAGCAGGAAAGTAAGCGTCATACAAACGGGCATCATTAGGACTCAGTAGTCGCTTGACCGTTGCGAACTTGCGTGTCTTTTTGGCTCTCCCCTGCAAAGCATGTGACATCTATAACTTGGATCAGAGAGCTGCGCCACTTGACATACCATAGTGATTCAGCGCTGGGTCTATTCGGTGCAAGTTACCTGCTCCACCAGGATGGGAGTGAAGGTGGCAAGCCTGCCAAGCCCCACCAGTTTTAATTTCCATTTTGGTTACCTGAGAAATAATTATAAATTAACTATTTTCGGGCAATTCTACTCGTACACTTCCGAGTCATCACATCTTCATCATACTCACAAGTTCGGACTTGAAAGCTTGACTTTTAAAATGGTTCTTTGTCTGATTTTGACACTTGTCTTTCGAAACTATTCCCGGAAGCACCCTTAGGCCCTGGCCTCTTTTGCTTGCTTGTGAGTGCGTGGCTTCATGTGAGAGGATCTTGCCTTGCTTGTGGAATCAGTGGCACTCCACAAGTTCCCAAGAACTCGGTTGTTATCTTCTTCACTGCGAGCATGATTCCTTTGATTTCCCCTTAGACGATGTTCAATTCCTCACTCTTGGGGCAATAGCGCTGAAACCATTCCTGGGTGTTTTCTATGTCGGTCGTCACGAGGAGCGAGTGTAGCTGTGTACTTCGGTAAACTCAAACGAGTAGCTGAGAGCATCAGGTGAGAACGGGCCAATGATTACGCAGTGACACGGTCTCGGTGGGGTATGCGTTTCCATACAGGTCTTTTGGTCGCTAATGAACACGGTAGGCGACCACATTCCGCGTCAGTGTCACTCCAAGTTCATCCCGTCTCTTGAACATGACGGCAGAATACCCATTCCCAGGAGAATTTTGCCTTTTGACTGACAGACAGTGACAAGGTGAATCTCGTTCCCAACTGTTGACGTAATCAGAGTTATCAGCCCAATAGGAGTGAATGAGCCCATGGATAACGTGAGACTGACTACCATCATGATAGCAGCAATCGAGACGACAACCCTAATATAGCTCGAGGACCATACGTTTATCATTATAAGATAACGGAAGTGGCTTTCTCGCTTTTCTTTTTCTGATGACTGGATGTGTGGATTTGGGGCGAAGAACATCTTCCCCTGTATAGATTCCGATCAGGCTCACGATTTCACCAGCCCATAAAACCAGGCGGAACACGAGGTGTAGAGCATACCGCCCACTCGACAGAGCCCATTTCCTAGTAGACTTCAACAGTCGTTCTCAGCATCCTTTTGAGACCTCGTCGACATGCTCACACAAGACTCGTACAACACTGCATCCACGAGCGTGAAGGTGAGCGGTCTGCGTTCATCGAGAACCATACCCTCACGTACCCCAAAAAGCTTTCCTGTCTTCCTGACAACATGACCGGCCTCGAGCGCATCATGCTCGCCGCACAGGGTGACCTGCAACGTTTGCTAAGGTACCAACACTCTCGACACGCCATTTTTGTTTTTGTTTGCTAATCATATCTGATAGCACATTCTTTGGACGACCCATTCACGTGAAACGTATCTATGCGAATACGTCCCCCCGTCTACGTCCTGCTTCGCCCGAACATCCCATCACACAATCGCGTCAGGTACACCTCTTGTGCGCCAGCCGTGTCGTCTGCGTCGCGACGTCCATCGTCACGATCACCTCCCCTGAAAGCGAGCGTCTCTTTTTGGACGACAAGTTTCCCATTGGACAAACATTTCGGCAGCTACGTCGTAACCCGCGGTTTAGTCTCCTCAACGTTGAGACGCCAACCATTCGGGGAAAGCGTGAGCTACGTCGGACGTATATGCTTGAAACCGAGGGTTTACAGACGGAAATCTTGGAAATATTTCCGGACAGGGACATGTTTAGCCGTGGGGAGGACTGGCTTCTTGAAGAATCGGACGTGGTGGAGGTGTGTACCGGCGCAGCGGAGAACACCAAACTGGATTGGTGTACCGTACATATGGGTCCCGTTGTACACTGAGTACGACGGGCAACCGCCAATAACCGGTTCAGGCGACTTGCGGCTAAGCTCGTTTCCAGCGGCGCTTAGTGTACATACACATACCTTATCGATCATGCCTTCAATTTGTATTTTATCTCAACCACCCTAGAATTGAACTGGGAAATGCTGCAAACGTCTCTTCTATCTGGCTGGGAGAATAGGGTTATTTACTCGCCTACGGTCGTATCACTGCCATGGACGGTGCAAGTAAGAACGACCATCATGGATGGGGACTTTGCTGAGAACTTCACGAGAATATCCCTATCCACGCAAGACCATTGAAAATGCATCAGAAGACACACCTGATGCTGGTTGCGAGGGCTCCAACGGTCGCATTGAACGAAATCCGAGTTTCCAAACTTTGTTCGAGATGAAACAGGATGGTAGCATGTCCACACTCGGGCTCAGGACCGTGAACCCAGCATCCCCATGGAGTCGGAAACCATGCCAAGGAGTACATCATGGGGACTTCCTTGATTCGGGACGGTGAACTTGAACCTCTGCTGTTGTTTTTCTCACCCGATCGCACGGTTCTCATGCCACCGTCCAACGCGAACAAATTGATATGTTGGTATGTTCCCGCTCCATTGAAACTGACCCGTTGCGTTCCCCAGAAATGCGGGGATGCCGACGTACAGCGCTGGTTGTTGAGTCAGTGGCGGTTTTCTCCGTTTGGATCTCATTCGTCGGAACAAGCGGGAAAACCACGCAAGTGCAGATGAGGTCCGCGAGTGCTATCTATTATAAGATAGAATCATCCAGGCGTTCACCTTGGATACGGACCGTGGTCGGCTTTGATACTAGCCGGTCGAGCGACACATCATCTGAGTCAGTTCACGCGTTATCATTTCATGAAAGGCCATTTGGGCTCACATTCACTAGAGAAACCCGGCGGAGAAGGGCAGGAGCTACACCGGTTGGCAAATATGGTCTCTGGCGCCTCGGGACAGGACGGACTTGGGACGATTGATGGTCTAATCCCTATATGGTGTACACTGACGGGCCCAGAAGGTGTTTCAAGCGTGTTGCGGTAGAGTGGGTGAAAGTAAGTACGACGTTGCACCTATATTTATACGAGGCAACGAGCCAGCTGGCAGTTGGCAGGTAGACTAAATTTTTATTCGCCATAGACATGATATGGCTCGAAGGCAAAACTTGCGGCTCAGGCTACTAATTGCACTCGCACTCGGCGACTTCAAGTTTCGCCAATGAAGGCAAGCGAAACTTGAAAGCTCTGCCTACAGGTTGGTCTTACATTCACGGCGGTGCCACGTATACCACTAGTTCAATTAACGCCGTCGAGGTGCCAGGTGAGCGTTCTGTATACGGCTTTTTTTCGGGGTTATTTGGGCACTTCGGTTGATCGCCATCCTCCCTTCCGGATCGCGTGATCTTTCACTCGCACTTTTTTTGAATGCTTTCGAACCACCACGGCTGAATCGGAGATCTCGCCAGCACTTCGTTTGATCCCTTCTCCCCGGAAGGTATCGAAACACCGCATCTTAATGAATTAGGAGAAGCGTAGTGTTCGTGACCCAAGTTGTCTGTCTATCCCAGTCCACGCTTGCCAACCGTATAGCAAATTAAATACTCACTGCTTGACGCCACCCCTTGTGCCTCCCGGTCTGTCTGTACGGCCGCCGCACATCAGACCTCAGGCCTTAGGCCTCAGCCACTGGTCGTGAATATGGTACGTGTATGTTCTTTTTTTTTAAAATAGCGCAATTGGAGATTCGGATGATGATATCGTTGCCAAAGTCAAGACGAGATTCGAGTTGGATCGCGCTCTTAACATCGAGTGTCACGACAACAACTTCAAGTACTGTCGTTTGTTGGTCGTTCTGTGTTGTGACGCATCATGATAATAGGACCGGACGGGTGCCTGTGGACTCGGATTGATCCTTCTCTTCTGAACCAGGCCTTGACCTCTATGCAAGTCCTTTCTTACCTTTTTCTTACTCATACGGGACTGCGCATCCCTGTCTCACTGAAACACGACCCAGTATCCTAACTTACGGAGGCTTCGCCGCGTCAGTGACGTTGCAATGGCCCACTACAGCAGCAAAACGTATTTGCATCAGATGTCAGCCCCTTTTCTCTTCTGAGAGAGGTAAAACTCAGTGACGTATGTCCATCACGATGCACACCCTCAAGGGTGTGTCTGAATAACCACGGCGTACATTTGAGTGAAGTAATCGTGCGAACGCCACCGCCCTATATGGGGTGTCTTGTGGATCCAGAGTGTTACATGTTACCAGTGGCACTTCAAACACTTCCCCTTGTTTCTTTCCTCACTGCCCCCGTTCCCCTTCACCTCATGCGCTGGCTGATATACATACCACGCATTGTTCGTAGCGGCTGGATCACCAGCGAGTCTGTCGATTGCGGGTTGGATGCCCGAGTTGCCACTGGGGTGTTCGATCGTCGGAAGGGGTGAGCGGGGGAGGCACGACTGAAGAAAAGCATGACATGAGCAATGTTACAACGATGGAGACGCACGGAGACGTGGACAGGAATGTGCCGGGAGAGTCATTGGTGTCATTTGAGCTGGGCTGTGCTCATGTAAAAATTATACGGGACGCATGGGCGGAGTGTATAGGCAGTTAGTACTGTTCATTTAATTTAATTTAATTTTCCTTGCAGTGATCAGTCTCCGTTTCAGTCCATTTCGTATCCCTTCTATCTCCACATCACCTGCTGGTGTTCCTGGGTCCGGGTTTGGGCTAAAGCTTAATCGACGGCCATGTCATACTTGAAACGTTACGCTCACGCAGTAAATGGCAGTCACCCCCTTCATCCTTTCGGGAAATCACTTCACACAGACAAAATGTTCCCTACTTAGGACATACTCATTTATTCAAGCATGCACTATCCTCGTCGCCGCAGTACGTTCAGTAAACCCCAGAACATACGATACATACCGTATAGCCTCCCTTTAGGAACTATCATGTGTGGTCACTCATCGTCGACAGAGGCAGCGAACAGATTGTGTGTGTGCATTTCCTGTGAGAAAAAAATGCGACGAAAGGCATTCCGTACCGCACTCCGAAGGGGTCGAATCCAGCATTGTTGGGATAGTGCATCGTTGGACTGGGATTGGATACTTGATAGAAGACCGGCTAGACGCCCATATGTGATGCAAAAAAATGTTATTTGGGCGAATCACGCCGCCTCAACTTGAATGGACACGCCTTATCACACTGCAGTTGCCCACACGAACCCAAGCTCCGAGCATGAGCCCTCACGGCCTCGTGGTGAGGAACTTGAACACTGCCACGTTCGCTTCCTGTGTGTGGGTGTGTGTATGAGAACGAGAGAGACCCAGAAAGAATGGGTCCACAGGATCCAGCCGCGATAGATCAAGGAAGGAGACAAAGGCGCGAGAAACAAGGGAAAAACGCGACTGGAGAGCGAAAGAAGGAGATCTGCTGTGAAAGATCGTTCCACTTGGTGCGCTGATGAACCCTGGACAGGGTCGATCCGGGGTGGATGTACGACGCAGAAATTTCTGACAGAAGAAGGTTAAAAAAAGGGTGGTGGAGGAAACGAAACGAAACGAAACGAAACGAAACGAAACCAGGGTAGCGTGGTGAAAGATCTCCTTGGTGTGGATGCTCTCTACAGACCATGCGAGAGATCACTGGAAGCATCGGTACTCCCAACAGTCTTCGTGATCTCGTGCCGTGGCATCTTCTCGGCAGCGTTAACGCGCGATGTGGTATGAAACCATGGAGAGATTCACTGATGCTCAAGTTGTCAGTGGAGCGTAGCCTTTAAGTGCAGCCACGCCGGGGCCGGATTGGCCACATTCGATTTGGGTGAAGTTATGGATGAATGCCCCACATCCACTCGATACCCTGAACAATTTCTCCAGTCAAATAGAGTTCTAACGCGTGGAGCAGTTATCTTCTGTGGGTCAGTAGCCGCTGTCTCGATACCGAAGCTTCGGGACATGTAAGTGTGTTATGTTTAGCTTCGGTTATCCTATTGAGTCGGGTTCGGGTCCACGGGGAACTGATCGACAAAAATATCTCTAGTGTTGCACAGTCCTACCGTGAACTCCGCTCGGTGATCTTTCAATCATCCACGCTGCACCGGCTTCTTGCACTTACCCAGGTCAACATCCGCAAGGTTGCGACACTACGCGGAGTAGGAAGTTTGACCTTAACGCCTAAACAGCTTCACTTGGTGGCTCAAAGAAACTACTGCTGTGCAGGAAATTTGCAGAGGACGGTACTAACCTCTCTCTTCCCTGTGTGCCTTCAACGGGACCATATAGAAGTCGCACGTGCTAGTATTGATGCTGTTGATGAAACTCACGCTGTGCGCGGATGTTTCTTGGGGGTGCCGGGCCGTCGTGCCTTGGTTCAGGTATGAAGATAAGCCGGTTAGCGATTCCTGTGTTGACATGCCTTGAAAATGTATGCAGGAGGTGAGTGGCATGGTCTGATATCTGCGAGTCCAGTTCTTAATTTATCGCAGCCCATGGGATACAGTTTTCCCAGAAAGAGTTCGTCATGGGAAGAAACGGGTTGCTGCAGGTTAGAACTGAGAGCTGTAACATTGCCCATAGACTCGGTACGCTGTCCTTTCTGCGTATGATTGATGTTGGGTGCACGAGATACCGAGGGAAGTCGCCTTGTTTCCTTTCGAGGATTCTTTGGCCTTTCAGGGTCAGCCCGATATCAGAATTCCCATGCGCAGGTTCTCCTCGATGGTGCATCTCTGGTTCACAAACCGGAGGTAAAATACCGCCGATTAGAGACCCTGCACTATCAACGCGTGCAGCTACCGCGGAGACGTGTTTATCTCTGCGCGACTGTGGGAATCAAAGGGGGTCGTTCCTTGGGTTGTTCCAGAGATCGTTGAAACAATAAAAATCTACGGAGAGTGGGTGCCCTACTCTCATCACGTTGAATCGGACGTGGTGATTGGGATGGGCCCGGCCCGGAGACCCTTTTGCATCAGCACATCTGTGCCGTGAACGGGTACGCCACGACGCGTTCTTGTACTGTTTCGACAGGATCTGTTACTAGAGCCTTGGCGGTCAGCATAGGTTTTAGGGTGCAGTTGAGTCACCTCGAATTGTACTAAGTTAACATTGGCCGCGCTCTGCGACATGGCCACTGGCAGGTCAGTTCTTAACCTATAACAACGGTGCGGACGTAAATAAATTCGAGACCGTGGGTATACGATTTACTTAATTTCAATCTTTTTTTAATAGTTTTCTTTGGCCCTGCACCTGCTGTGAGATGCGATACATATGTGCAGCCCATTCGTGAGGATTTACCGTCGGGCGGTAAGTAAATGCGCCTGTAAATGTAAACCTCTGGGCGAAATGGTTATCGGGTAGTAAGGTACATATTAGAAATTGTAGTCATGTGACCCTGAGTCTGGCCTTCCCCGTGTGCTGCAACAAAAAATCTGCCAAAAGTTCACTGTCGTCAGGATTCAATCTCGCAACTCCACCGTTTCAATTTGCAGTGAGTATAGTAGTTTCGTAGTTGATAAAGTCTGTCAAGTACTCTGACATGAATGTGCAAAATATCGGTCACGTGATATACGCCGTATCAGACGCGACGTGCGAAGTGCTTGAATTGTCTCCCTCTTTCTCGCCCATTCAATCTGATCAAAATAACCCACGTCTAATATAGCATGTCAACAAGCACAGCACGCTCAGATGATACAATCCCCGCGGGATATCAGTATTCTTGGTCACCCGGCGCTACACTCTCTGTAGCAGAGTTTGCTGCAAAGGTGGGTTCAGAGGTCCTGCAACACGGTTCGCGTCTCACATACATACAGTATAAGCCGTCTATGGTTCAAAATGATGGAACCAAGCCTGTGAGGTCGCGTCGGGTTCGGTAAACGGAGCAGTGTTGACATGAGTGTTCTAGTGGTTATGGGTGAGGCGGGGGAAAGCTGAATCACCATCAGTCGAGAATGAGGCAGCTGCTGTCGTGGAAGCTGCCGCCCTTTGTGAGCACTTCGCCTTTATCACATACACGAGATTCAAGTCGTCCGAAGTGCAGCAAGTCACTGAGAGGGTCGAGCAGATCAAGGTAAAATTGACGGGTGACTTGTGGCACTGTCACTCCTCTGACATTCAACCAGAACGACGCGTCAATCCCTGTGCGTGGTAACAAAAAAGGAGGTACACAGAGTAAAAAGGAGGTTCGAGAGCAGGTCAATAATTCGCTCTGCCGCTTGAGTTCTGTGGGGCTCAGTCTCGTGTAGGCGCAAGCCAACGCTGCTGACAAGCTGAAGGATATATCCCAGAAGTATGGTTTCGTGAATGGGAAGTGGTATGTTCCTATGAATCTGTTTCGATCGCCCGTCATTTTTGCTTGTTAGGTTGATTTTTGCTCCGTCGGACAAGGTGGATGTAATTTGGAGTAAGATAGCCTGTGAGATGTTACAATTATAGCTGTCTCGTGGTTAATCTCTTCCCAATAGCTTCCCTGGTCTCTGGTCCCCTCTCTTCCACATCCGCCTCTTGTGCAAAGGTTGCTACATCACCCGAGAACGCTGTCCCTGGGCACCAGCATGTCATATGTGTATACATTCCTGATGTCTATGACAAGGAAGATGTCACCGCAGTATGTTTCATCAAGGTTTACTCTTTGACACTAAGCTCTCAATAGGTTATGAAAGTGCTTTTGAGACAGCATGGGCTCAATCTCAGTGGAGTCAAGTCTGATCTATACACAATCATAGGTATAATTTGTTTGCCCTCTGCACATGCAGTACATCCCTCACCAACTTTGATTGCAAGGCTTGGACAGCAAACATCCCAGTGGCATACCTTCCACTGTAGGTAGCCTTCTTCTCCTCTTGTAGCATATCACTTGAAAGTTTAGTAGGTTTGGAAGAATGTGTCATTGCTGAAGGATTCTGAGATAAAGGTATGTATCTGATTGATAGCTCAGGATGAAGTTGAAATAGTTCTGCAGGAGCTGAAGGAGGCATATTACACTGAGCTGTCTGCTTCTAAAGCTCCAATGACCTCTCCTGCAGGTTTATCCAAGCACTTCAAGGCAGCTGCAGGAAAGTCTAAACCCCTTGTTAAAAAGAAGGTTGCAGAAGATCCTTTTGCATCTGATGATGAGACTGATCCCAAGAGTGGGAAGTTGGCTGGTGTAAGTGAGAAGAGGAAGGTCCAGGAGGATGAAAGTGAGGGAGGTCATGATAAATCCTCAGTCAAGAGGAAGAATATCTAGTAATTGGGTGGTTTGGACTAGCATTTCCCCATCAGTTTGTTCAATCACATCCTGTGGAATATTGACATAGTGCATCATGAGGGCAGAAATCATCAATGATCATGAAAGTCTAAGTCTTGTGTATACTGACCTGGAGTGAATTTGTGACACACTCTTCTATCCAAAAACTGTTTGGCACATTGTGATGCTCTAACAAGATCATCCTTTGTACCAATCTTTGTTTGTTGTGAATATGCTAAAGGTTGGACAAAATGATCTATGAATTGTTGGGTTTGGTGTGTTTGCCACGAGTCTGAGATAGAAAGGGCTGTTCGGATATACATCCAAAGAGCCTCGTGAGCAGGATATTCTTGCACCAGGGAAACGGCATGAGCCAGCAAATCCTCCTGGATGACCATCTGCACCAAGGACGAATCTCCGCTCCGGAGAGCGGCTTGAGAGAGTGTGAGAATGGAATGGATCGCGCTGTAATCAGACACATGACGGTCGATCCATCCCTTTACTCCTGCGATTTCGTTGCGGAAAATCGGAGCAAAGCTGACAATACCCGTACCAGAGAGGGAGTCCGAGAGAAGACTCCGCATACACATCAGACGGTGTGTCCACGCGAAGTAATTTCGCGGATAGAGCTCGCAAGCTCGTGATACTAAATCGAGTTCTTGTTGGAGGGCTGCTTGTGACGCGAAACGAAGGTGGCAATGGGAATCTACGCCGGCAGTGCTATCTGAGAATTGCGTATCGCAGGTGGCACTGAGAAGCCATCGCCTGTGGTACCATAACTCGGCGTGTTTGGCGCAGTGCTGTGAAGAAAGAAGCGATGCGACGAAACGTAGCTCAGCGTGCGGGTCGATCAGGTGCATTTGAACGAGATGCTTTCTGGAATTGAGTGCTGTCTGATGGGATGGATTGGCGAGTACCAGAATGGACGATGATGCGGTCAAAACCCGGACTAGAGAGGGGTCGAGGTCACGATTCCGTTGGTTCTTTACTGTCGGCCACGTTGATACGCAGTTGCGAGCGGACTTGAAGACGCCGACAGCGTGAAGATAGACCTTGTAAAGGATCTTTTGTGGGATGCCGAGGTTGCCCTCGACGAAAAGGAATGGGGCAAAGGACGGTTCCTCGGCGCTATCTGGGTTCTGTGTGTGCATCCAAACGGACCCATCTCCGGGAAGGATCTCAATTGTCTGACTGGGAAACATATGTTTCGTGCATATGTTCCGTATGAGATCACTCACGAAGACTTGGTTAGGAGTGAAACAAGGAGTTTATAAGCTTCCGAGGTTGAGCCTGAGGTAGCGCTGGGACGACTCATGCCTGTAACGTGATACCGCGACGCTGTGCGTCGGACGTCTACAACTTGAACCCAGATGTGCCCTTGCCAGCCTGAGCGGGACAAATAAGGGCGTTCTTTCTTTCACAATTTCCACAAGGGTGCAGAGCTGTATCATGATTGGCATCAGGATTGTCTGGCATTCCCGTAACAGGAGGATGCCAATATACATTCCAGGTCGGCCAATTTCCCTCCGACTCCGTCACCGTCTGCCTAACAAGTTCTGTGCCCAGTACCATTCAGCACCAGGCCATGTTAGATTCTGCCATGGCTAGGAGGCTCGTCCATGTCCTCGTTACCATCTACGTAACCAGTGCTATCATCTACTCGTCGCACTCTCTGTTGCGGACCGCCACGCTGAGGACAAAAGGATGGTTCACTCATATCTCGACCGGGCCGAGGGACAGTGTAAATTTGCGAAACTTCAAGCACGCCTTGATCCCGTCGAACCTTCCTGAAGAGGCATTGTATTGGCCAGCCACATCTAACGACGAGCATGACCTCCGCAGTAGCGAAGTCGCTATGAGAGAATCGTTGTTCCTCTCGAAAGCCTTCTCCCAAAGCGTGCAACCGTGCAAAATCATTCCGTTCTACTATAAAGGTTCAGCAACCGTCGAAGACGATGACATCACCATCACTACTCTCGTGACTTTCAATCGATTCAAGGTGTTTGGGGAGCTAACCAAGCGGTATAGAGGTGCGAGACTAGCCTCTTGGAACTGTTAATTTATGCAATGTGCGTAGGTCCCATATCCGCCGCCGTTCACGTGGTTCCCAGCGATTCCCATCTTGTTCTTGATGCATTGCATGACCTGTATACATCCACCCCAGGAATGTCCAGTTTCGTTGATGTACACCTCGTGCTCTCCCCATTCGCTCGCCAACTGAATACATGGCGCAATGCCGCCCGTTTATTCGCACGTACCGAATTTGTCATGATGCTGGACGTCGATTTCGCTGTTTGTACCGACTTTCGAAGTCATGTTCGAGCCGGCCTGGACACTGAAGTTGGACGTAGCCTTCGGAATGGCCACGCGGCATTAGTAGTCCCAGCGTTCGAATACCTCAATCAACAAGATGGCACCGATCCGGATACTTTTCCAAGTGACAAAAAGGTTCTTTGGCTCTTAGCTCTGTTTCAATCGCGATAAATCCATTCCAGGTCCTCCTGGAGTTGGTAGAAACGGGGGAAATCGACATGTTTCATAAATCTTGGGCTCCAGGACATAACAGCAGTGATTATCCAAGGTTTTATGCCGCTGCTCCGGGAGAGGTGTATAGGATCAAGCAATACCAGTCCGCATACGAGCCATACGTCATCTTTAAGAAAGAGGGACCGCCTTGGTACGTAGAATTCAGTGATCGGGCTGCTGCCTACCATGCTGGTTTTCACACTATAGGTGCGATGAGCGCTTCGTGGGATATGGGGGAAACAAGGCAGCCTGTTTGTATGAAATGTATCTCTCCGGAATGTCATTTTTTGTCCTTGCGGATCATTTCTTGGTTCACCAAAGTCATCCGTATGAAGAATCCGCACGCAGACTCGAGGTACGCAGTTCTTTCTGTTGACCGTGACGCCTCGTCTAACGTGCATTGGTTATTTGCCTCTTGAAGCGCAAAAGTAATCGCAAGATTTATCAAGAGTTTAAAGAAGAAGTATGCCTCCGGTGAGTATGCCTGGCACCTATGACTCATTTTCCAGTCCCGCTGGACTCGTTGATTGTGCTCCGAAGGTATCTCCGGCAGCATCGTGACGCTGGCACGTTGAACACCACTCTGGGACGCAACGTGATAGAGGAATGCAAGAAGCTCAAAGGGGTCTCAAGCTCAACGGTATACGTACGTCTCTCGCCGTTCATATCCGAAGTATTTCCAATCCCTGCACAGATTATGGATGGAAAGGTGTAGGACAATTACGATTTCCTGATATTTTCGTTCAAGTAAGCCACATTATGTATGTAGTATGTGTCACTTGCGTATGGATGCGCGGCGTGGACGAGCGCGAATTCTTGGTGCCAAGAAATGCCTTTTGGTTGGCTACATGGCGTACTAGAAGCTGGTGGTACACTTTGACTGATTGGCACAGCAGAGCTCGGCGGGTTTCGCGGTATCGATTGCTTTTGCATAGGATGGGTCAGTAACCACCCAGATGTTCGCAAACAGGGAAGTTGAACGCCTTTGACTAACAGGTTTTTATCCGCTTGCCCTATAGTCACGTGACTTTCCAGTAAAGAACAGGCGCTTTTGAATCTTTGATTGTGCGACAACTAGGCGTTTCGCAATGCACGTTAATGTGGCCAAACTCTAAATCTGCCATCAGGTAGGAGGAGCCAAGCCCGACCAGCGCGCACACTAGGAGATGTGTTCGAGTCAAGTCGCAATCACCCAATTCTGTTCAGCCGGAACCAGCACTTCATGGTGGGCCGGTAAGTACAAACGCCTGCCATGGCTTTCTTGCCAGTCCCCCACGCCTCTGCAATGTCTGACAGTCGCAGCCCCTGCCGCCGCGCACGGGACCAAATGCCAGTGACAACATACATGCGAGCTCCAGAGCACCTTAAAATACTACAGCACCTCGACTTCCAGTATATCTATATCTTCGGCTAGCTCGCGCGCCATATCCCCATTCTTAGGCAACTCATCCTGGCCATGGACACTTGGCTCATCGCGCAATGCATGGCAAGACTCCCCCGCCTGACCTACTTTTCTCATCCAGAATTCACTCTTGACGATTTCTTCTCCGGAGAGGCGAGCACCATGATGGACGGGAACCATCGAGGCGATTACTCGTCATCCGTTCAACAGGGGTATGTGCAACTCATAATCGAAGTATGAAAAAACGTCAACTCTCTCTAGGGAAGCTCCGCACGAGCTTCAGTTCCTGAGGTCTCTGACCCAGAGCCTTGGGATCCAGCCGCCTATGGCGGACGGGAGAGCAGCTGAACTCGACTTGCGCCATTTTCATGGACGTATCGGGCCCTGCTGCCGTTTCTCTGAATCAGCTGACGAGCGCACTACGAGTCAACAATTGCGATCACACAGTGATCATCGCTTTTTCACAGACCCGATTGAAACGCCCACACCGTCATCTGGTCCAATCTCGTTCAAATTTGCCTTTTACGTCTACGTCCGCCTATATACAGGCGCCTGCAATGTTACCATCTGCTCAGCATGCGGTATCCTGTACAGACCTGTACAAACTCAAGTCTGCACGGCTACGAGACATCACGAACGCTTCCCATACATCTCCGCGGTATCAGTGCGAGTGGGAGGCAGTCGAGAAACAACCATGTGGAGAATGGATCGAAGGAGGAAGCAAGGAGGTCTAGTCACATGTCCGTACAGCCCATGGCTTAAAAGGACTTTATAGTAGCTGGTGTCATTGCAAGTGGGGTGGCTGTCTAGAGAAACTCAAGGTCAGCAGTCTGCAGCGACACATTACCAAGCATCTGGATATCAAGTGGCGCTGTTCGAGCTGTGATATGGTCTTTGCACGTTATGACTATGTGCGCAGACATATCAAGTTGAGCGAGGAGTGTCACGGCGCTGACGCTGTTATACACTTGGTCTCGGAGCAAACATTGGGGTTGGGGACGTCGATAGGACAGGCTGCGGTTGGAATGGCGGAGAGCTCCCTGAACGATGGTTTGGCATTGACTAGCGCTCTCACCAGCCTTCGGTAAGAGCCGTAGTGCGCATTCGATCCGGCAATGGCAGATATGTAGAACGTTCATTGCCAGTGACTTGACATTCGAACCTTGATGTTCCCTTCAAGTTGATTAACAGTTAGATACCGTACTTAACTGCATCTAATTTGCGATGTCCCATTGACATATGGGCCAGTTGTACTCAAATAATATTGTCGCTATACGTGGCGACTCGTCATTCAGTGGGCTGTCAATGTGGCAGTGCAAAAGTACAGTCGGCCGTCACGACCTTATTCCTTGACTGTGTCAGTCACTTGTCTGTCGTTTACGACGCCCTCTGACCTTTACGACCTACATATTTCGTCTTCCGGAAGGCCGTTCATACGTTAGACGGCATTTTGGTGGTACATATCTCTCATCATGAATGTGTGTCGTAAAACACGAACACGTCGCGCTGCATGGTTGGCCTTTGGGCTCGTCGCGCTAGCTGCATTCTCTGTCTCTGCACAGCCAGAGGCATCGTTCTCTGTTCAAAGTGTAAGACAAGCACTCAATGTTCGTTGTCTTCCTGACCAATGTGTTCTATCAGGTACAACCCGACCCCACGCCTGAATTCGGTGCCCATAATGCTCGTGAAGCACCCGTAAGTCCAACTGTATTACCTTCACATCCCAGCTGGTTGTACTTGGAAGTGAAGAGTCATTGACCACACCACCTTCATTGCAGACACCTCGACGCGCACTGGCGGATACTGAACAGGCAACTGAAGGTTTGATCCCTGTTCCCTGAAGTTGCACGCGACGGTTAACAATCGAATAGCTACCCAGGCCTTTAAGTTTGCAATGTTAACCCTCTCCAATCTCACCGCACATCCACCACCCTATGACCACGATCCATTTTCACAATCAAGTATCTCACAAGCAACCTCGTTCCTCTCATACTATCTGCCCAGCGCTCAGGGTCAAGGACCCATCGGTCGTGCCATCCGTATAGCAATCAAGCTTCGTCAAAAATTCTCTCCTTTTCGGGTTTTCTTCTGGACGGATAGTTCTGCTGTAGCCGCACGAAAAAAAGACGAGGAGATACGCGGCAAAGCGATCAAGGTGATTGATTTGCTCCAGTATTCCGCAGAACTTGGAAACACGGATGCACTGTACACTCTCGCTCGTCTATCCCTCGTACGTTCTTTTTTTTTTGCCAGATTTCGTGTTGTGCTTTCAATTGAGGAAACATTCTTTCACAGTTTCCCCCAAATGTCTACTTTACGTCGGACCCCAAGCTCGCGTACTCGTACTTTTCTACACATGTTTCCTTGACTGGAAACGCGTCCTCGCAAGCAGTTCTTGCGTTCTTCTACGCCACAGGGTACGCAGACACGGTACCGGTGGATCAGGCCAAAGCTATGTTGTATTACACTTTTGCCGCACAGGGAGGACACAAAGGTGCACAAATGGCACTCGCATACCGTTACTGGAGTGGTATTAGTACTTTGGAAGCCTGTTCTCGGGCTGTGGAATGGTATGAAGCAGCTGCTGATACCGGTAAACATTCGACGTGTATCGTGTGGTTCGTACGATCCATTGACATGTGTTGACAGCCATGGGGATGTTCTTGTCAGGCCCTCCTGGGGGTCATACCTTGCCCTACACACATACACGGGTCTCCGACTTGGACGGCGGAGCGTATGGACCAGGTGCCAGCGTTGCATCGACAGGGCTCAATGTCATAAAGCCCGCTGTAAAAGCAGGGTTTGCTCAGGCCGCAGGTGAAACATGGGAGGATCTTCTCGAGTACTACATGGTAAGGTTTTTCGTGCCATGGCACCTAATATTTCAAACCACATTGTCCTCTCCAGTTTAATGCTGATCGCGGCGAAATGGACTTTGCGTACAAGCTTGGCAAGATCTTCTATCAAGGGAGTATCTACGCAACCTCTGGCGGGATCGGCTCTGGTTCCGAAGGCGTTGGGCGCATCGGTCAAGATTTCAATCTTGCTCGATCCTACTTTCTCAAGATTGCGCGTCAAGTTTGGCCTCGCGATCCACTCAATCCGCTCCAGGACAATGCCGTGAATGACAAGGATGAGGGCGTCACCAAACCCGGTTGGGCAGCGAAAAGTGCCGCCTACTTGGGGAGGATGTACCTGCGTGGAGAGGGTGTGAAGCGGGACTATGAGACAGCGATGATGTGGTTTGAGCGCGGAGCGGAGTATGGTGATCGCGAGTGTTATAATGGATTGGGCATTATGTGGCGAGACGGCTTGGTTAAAGGACGCCAAGATCTTGACAAGGCGATGGAGTACTTTTCGCATGCGGCGGGGCTAGAATTGGCGGAAGCATTTGTCAACCTCGGGAAACACCACTATGGTACGTGCACGCGAGATATTTCTCGTTGAACGATCTCATGGTCGAATTAAGGCAGGGGCGAGATCAAGCTGGCAGGGACTTGCTTTGAGGGAGCCATTCGTTATGGATCTCCGCTGGAAGCTCACTTTTACCTTGCAAAGATCCACACGCTGAATATGCACACTGCTGGTCTTCCCCAGGGCTATGCGGCCGGTTCGTGCGCAAACGCTGTCTCGTTTTACAAGCTTGTCGCGGAACGTGGGGTTTGGGATGAGGACCTCGTCGACGATGCCGAGTTTGCCTGGAACAGCGGTACCGCGCGCGGTAAAGAAATGGCTATTATCAAATGGTGGATCGCAGCCGAGAGAGGCTCAGAAGTGGCCCAGAACAACCTCGCGTATGTCTTGGACCAAGGTCAGTTCAACAATTGGTCCTTTGGCCATGCATCCGGAACTGACGTATCGTCTGTACTTTGTAGACAGAAGTATCTTGCGTCTGACGCGCTTCGCTCCCATCGAGGCCTCCAATGACACTGCAAGACTCGCGCTGACTCAGTGGACGCGCTCCGCTGCGCAGCGTAACATCGATTCATTGGTCAAAGTTGGAGACTATTACTACCATGGCCTTGGTGTCCCAGACGAACCAGAATCGGTTCGTTGGGAAAAGGCGGCCAAGTATTACCAGAGTGCAGCGGATACTCAGATGAGCGCGCTCGCGATGTGGAACCTGGGATGGATGTATGAAAACGGCGTGGGTGTACCTCAGGTGAGTGATGACGTGGGGGGTTCAAGCCAGATTCATATCGATCTTCTCGGCAGGATTTCCATCTCGCGAAGCGACATTATGATCAAGCGTTGGAAACGAATAGCGAAGCGTACCTTCCCGTGTTGCTATCATTGATTAAACTGTATGCCAAAAGCGTTTGGCATACGCTACAGGGTGGGAAAAATGGTCTCTCTCTCTGGGGCTACGACGAAGGTAAATATACCGTTTCCTTTCAGCTACTTTACCGTTCCTAGCACTGACAAACGTACACATATAGTATCTATCCCAGAGAGGGCGACTTTGATACGGGAAATTGATGCTACTTCTCCGGCACAACCCGATCCTAAGGATGAACGAGTTATATCCCCTGCCGAGGAACTGGAGGACGAATTCCGGGATGACGGGTCATGGTATATCGGGAAAGCCAGAGAAGAGTTTCACAGACGTCGGACAGCTGAAGCCCGTCGCGAAGAAGAGGAGGATCCCGTCCAGGTCTGTTGAATGCGTGTCGCGCGGATATTGGCTGATCAGGTTCATTTCAGTGGGCAAGGGACAGGAGGAACGCCGAGAACGAGCGGGAGGGTGACTTTGGCCCCGAAGACTACTTTGATGCTGCGTTACGTGGTGGACATCGGGGCGAAGAGGTTGCGGACGAGTTCGTGGAGACGATGTTACTTGTGGGTCTGTGTGTGGTCGTTGCGATCCTGATCTACATCCGGACTCGGATCGTGGAGCGTGCGCGACGAGAACAGGAGCAACGACAACCCGGAGAGCAGCAGCAGAATCTCGGGGTATTTCCTGCACCAGGTGATCCCGCACGACAAGACTGGTTGATTTGGCGATGATGGGATGGGGCGACAGTTGAAATGTATATCTTTTGATTCTATTCCCCAGTTTACCCTATCAGCCTTGTTTGGTCTTGCTTGTCAGTGAGCTGGCAACGTTGGTTTGTTTTGATGGCAGCACCGTCGACGCTCGTGTGGTGCTCGACGACGACGACGTTGACCTGCTTCACGTACTTGCTAGTGTTCATACGCTCTGCTTCAGGCAAAAATCCGCACCCACGTCATCCCGAAGCCTAGGCATAACATTTATCCGTGCTGTCGACTTACACACTACCCAAGCGTGCCCGAACCTGCCCGCGTTTTCTACACACGAGACACGATGAGCCTCAACCTAGAAGCGCTCGAAGAGCCCATCACACGTATTCTCACCGCACCCGGTACGGATCTCTCCACAATTAGCGCGAGGCGCGTCCGCAAAGCGCTTCTCGGAGACCCGCAATACGACTTCCTCCGATTGACACCCGAGCTACTCAAAACGCAGCGCGCGGACGTCGATCAAGTCATTTCTCGGATATTCGAGCACGTCAATCGGGCTGCGACGAGTGGGGGATCGAAGCGCAAATGGAAGGAAGAGGACGAAGAGGACGGGGTTGATGGAGCGGGCGAGGGAGACGAGCAGCTGCCTACTGAGCCGAGTGAGGACGTGGAAGAGGTCGAGGACACGAAGCCGCCGAAGAAGAAAAAGGGGAAGAGGAGTGTGGAGGAGAGCGATGCGGCGTTGGCGCGCAAGTTGTCGACGGAAATCAACAGCCGGTCGCGGCGGGGTGCCGTGTTGGCTGCTGGCGTGTCGAGCCCGCGGAAGGCGAAGCGAAAGCCGAAGAAGAGCGCTGAGACGGTCGATTCCGGGGAAGAGGACGTCGAGGATGTGGAGGCAAAGCCGAAGAAGCGGGGTACTGCCAAGGGTGGGTTCGCAAAGGAATACACGCTCAGGTGACGCGACATACCGTTTTGCACTCGGCGCGTGGCGTCTGAATGTGTTGTGGTTTTTGTTTAGTGTTCCACTGTCCGCAGTGATTGAGGTGGAGAAGCTGTCTCGCCCACAAGTCGTCAAGAAGCTGTGGGAATATATCCGTCAGCACGAGCTTCAAAACCCTTCGAACAGGAAAGAAATTATTTGTGACGATGCACTCCGTGCTGTCTTTGCTGTAGACAAGATCGACATGTTTCGGATGAACAAAGTACTGGGACAGTACGTAGACTTCCCGCTAACGACGATCTTCTCGCTTATCTTCTCCGCAGGCACCTTCACGAGGAGTAATAGCAGCGAAATTGTACGATCTAAATCTGCTTGTTTCACTGGGCATTCTGCATGTCTCCACCCTCTATGGGGTCCTTGTTCAAGAACAAAACGTACCCACATTCACCGTATTATCCCGTAATATACATCGCGAGACTAAACCCTAGCGGCACTGGTGTTGAATGTATGGATATTTTACGAGGGTAGCTAGTTGCTGGATACCGATGGTCTGTAGTGTCTGCTTGGGAAATGAATAAGGTCGATTTTTAGTTCAGATTCTGAAGTTTCATCCACTCCTTGTCATTCGCGGTGAAGTCAACTCCCTTCTTTTTCCACCATTGCCTCACCATGTCCCCACCTCCAATAGCATCCTCCAATGCTTCCTCGATGTCGCACATCCGATACTGAATAGGGAGCCCAGTTTTATCCCACCACTCAAGAACTTCGCTGCGGTTATGACGCGTCGCTCCGGTGAGCGCCTCGCCGTCGAAAACAACTTGCAATCCACTCCCCAACCACCATTCCAAAACATCGACCTTCCCAAGACAACTCGCATGCTGCATCACGTGGCGGTCATATTGGTACTCGAGCTGTGACGTCGCCCACCATTCGAGCACACTGACATGCCCAGCCGCACTCGCCATGTCCATGACACGACCAATCTTGAGAGGCAAGCCGTTCTGCAGATGCTGTCGCTTCCACCAGTCAAGGACGGCGATGTGGTTCTTTGAACTCGCATGCTCCAGAGCAGCTTCGGTATATTCAAGGGGGAGACCAGAAGTGGCCCACCAGTCGAGAGAAGCAATTTTTCCATTCTGCGAGGCGGTGTCTATAGCCTCGGCGATAGTGCCTTCCTTTGGAGGGAGCACCAACTCGGGGTGTTGCTCGAAGCCATGCTTCCACCACGCAAGCACGGCGGTGCGACCGTGCTTGGATGCTGTAATCGGAATCAAGTCGTCCCGGAAGACAGAAAAAAAGATGGGCCGATGTTGCGTGAGTAGGAATTCGAGCACGTTAACGTACCCAAAGCGAACGGCGGCAGCAGCACCGAGTCGCGTGGGTGGGTTGAGAGAAGGATCGGAGGCCCTGATGAGAGGCACGGAACCGGTGAGCATGGCGAGATCGGTGGCACATGCGGTGCTCCACTCATGGGGTACTGGCAAAGAAGTGGGTACTCCAATGGCACGACAGAGTGGCCAGTTGCCTAGGTGATCCAAAATGTCTGCCAAAATCTCGATTGGGAGATCTGGTGTGCGTGATTGGAGCGACTCCGAGCCCGGTTTTACGTCGTCGACAGAATCGGAAGAGAACAGACTTTCTACCGATGCGGTTGGGAAGTGATACGTGTGGAAGTCATGTTTTGCTAATCGTGATACGAGCTCTGAATCTGTACCAGACGTGGGCAAGTTGCGAGCTTTGAGGAAGAGGACCAGTTCTTGGTGGGTGAGTTTGGCGTAAGCGTTGTACACGATGCTTAGGGGTCTTTCATAACTCTGATAGAGCAATTCCATTGAGTGTGAGACTTGAAGGGAAAAAAAGGCGTGCCACATACCGCCATATGCAGAACAAATCGTAGTGGATCCTAATAATGTGCCAGTGGGAGTCGGTCACACGGTGCGACCTCGTCATCTTACGTGTCACGTGCTTGAGACGTTTCACTAGTCAATAGCACTATCCATCCATCCTGCAGAACTTTCTCATGGATCCCAGCACGCTCAGTGTTACTGTCCGAGAGCCATGCCCGTACAACCATCTCGTGTCACTTAGTGGCGCTATCTTGTGACAGCACCTAGCACAGCACGGCTAAACTAATTGAGGAAATGCTCGTCCACCTGGCGCTCGTAAGTAATATAGCCTAGTGCACTCACCTGATATAGGTGTATGAAGCGACCACTGATCTATGTCATACCTATGTTTCTCTGCTAGGTCTTCAAGCATGTCAGACGGATCGGCGATGAACCAATGTGTCTGAATCGCGCGGGACGCAATCCTTCTCGACACCCATTGTCTCTGTGACTATCGCACCTTCCTATCTCTCTTGGATCAGGACTCGTGCTCGTGTGCCAGTGGATAAAGTTCCAAGGTTTGTTTTAATATGCCTCACGATACACGTGCGGGTCTTGGGTACATTGCAGTGATGCGTTATGTACGTAAGTGTATGTCTTCTTTCAGCAAAAGTTCAGGGAAATATGACCTAGGTCATACCGGTAACTCCGTTTCCCTGATCAGCATGTGAGTCTCTGAACCACATCCATCTTGAGAATGTCGATCATCATCAATGCTTACTGAATTATACAAGAGTGATTATAGGACACGTTGAAAGGTAGGGAGTCTAGGACCTGCCGTCCGCGCGGGTTCTCGCCCAAGATTCCGTTTAAGCATAACATGTGAAGACATGCCAGCCAAAGTGGTAAATCGTGATGACTGTCTCGACAGTAGTAGAACAGGTTTTTATCACACAATGGAACGGTGGCAGCAGACGCCTATGTGATGAGCTAATAACTAATACCAGACGTTCGGAAAGACTGCAATTGACACCTCAGAGGACCGCTTGTAAACAACCTATCTATCCTGGAATCAATCACGACAGACTCTCTTGTAAGTTGTTGTACCTGACGAAGAAAAAAACGAAATATGGTGAGAAAAGTATATCCCACAGAGGAAACCCTTAAACATACATTGCTTGAAGGGGCAGTTCGAAAACTGGTCTTCCGGATAAGCATACTTGTCCAACCACTTGTCCAGCGTGTTGATGAATTCGTCGTGTAAAACTTCTTTCGTGACCCTGGCAGCTGTACGCAGCGTGCTCTTCCAGAATATAGTGAAAGCATCCTCGATCAGATCGCATATTGGGTTGTCCAACTCCTTTGGCCAATTATTCTCCAGACATACGTGAGTCCGACGCGCTCAACGACATCGCGATGCGTGCTTTTGTTTGGCTATATGCCGCAAGTTGCCATCTGCCCAATCAGCACACTCTTTGGCCATTTCTCATATGGAGGGACGCCGAGATCCGATGGACTGAATAAACCCAGCCTCGTCTGCCTTGCGCGACTCAGTAACAGAAAGTGGCCCTGCATGAGAAAGAAAGAACAGCAAAAGCACGTAGAGGAAGGACTGCCCCAGAGGACGTTGTAGGAAATGCAAGCAAACGTTCCCTGGCACACGAGTTAATCGATAATGATAAGAAATTGGTGGAGTACATACGTTCAGGTTTCTCGGTGTTCGGAGCAGGAGCGGAAGACTTCTGTGCGTGTCGGAGCAATATGTCATGAGGTATATCTGGTGTACTTAGGCTCTTCGGCTTTCTGCAGGATCGCCATATCCATACTGAGGTCAGTCAGACAATCTCGCTCGTCTCCGCGAAGACCGAGAACGGTGTTCTTTTCGCTGACGGCGCAAGAGTGAAACATAGCCCCTGATTGCACCAAGCGTCGTGCACACCTTGCCGTTCCTCTCTACTTTGAACGTCCTAAATGCGTCAGTAGACCATCTCCTACACCAAGTAGGGTAGCATACCTGAGCGGCACGATCAAGTTGGAGTGCGGTTGTTTGCTCATCAGCTTTTCCATGACTTCATCCTGTTCTGCCACACGCCCGAGATCTTGCCATGCCATTTTCAACGCCAGCAGATTGTCTCTGTCCTTGAGATCCACGACACAGAATACCGTTGTTCCCCTTCCACGAATCGAGCTGACCGTGAACAAAATTCCCAAGCATTCGTAACCACACACAACGACGGGGAAGACGACGACGCTCTCGTCAATCTTGCGTTTCTACGATTGGGCGCTCAGACAGCAGCCTAAGAACTTCTAGGGCGGGAAGAGGCCAAGGAAGCCGTAAAACCTGATTCAGAGACTGCCACTCGTAAAAGGGGATTTGGGACCAAATACGCTTGACCTTTCTTAGTCCGACACGAGGTAGCTTTAGAGGTCGCCGCGTTTGATGCCACCGAGGGTAACGATTTTGGCCGTGCAGGCTTGTCCTTTCCTTTCCAGCACCACGTCCGGATAGTAACCAGCTAGTCGACCTTGTCCGGCAATGAGACCAAGCAGGATTCGTATGGACTCGATGCACCCACGATCATCCGCAAGCATTAGCTCGAGACGTTCTGTCCCGCAAGACAACAGCCTTGTCCTTTCCGAGCACATAATACACCCGCGGCTGCGCCCGTTTCAACCCACATGCGTACCGTTGCATCTGCTCAACCCCCACTGCCAGGTCCTTGTTCTTCGAGTCCCCGACGAGGCGCGAAGCTGTGAAGTTTACATATCTCGGATCGCGCATCTGTGAACGCTTCGATGGGCAACAAAAGGAAGTCTGGTCGCATGTCCTCTCCGTTTGGTTCCGTTCCCATCCATATCTTGCTTCCTACCAACCAGACGAAGAGACATCCCTCGCAAGGAAATCCAAAAGGTTACCCTCTTCATACGGGGCAGCTCGAAAACTCGCGTTCAAGATGAGTGTACATCTCCAACCACGTGTCCAGAATGTCGCCTGTATAGACGGGGGTGATCGGCTGGTGCAAGGCCTTTTGGGCTATTGTTCTCCAGGCAAGCCTGCAATTCGGCGTTGCCAAAGATGCTCGCGGCGCCACTGGGATCCATGATGATGGAGTGCTTTTTTCTGGCTACCTGACATGCCAGGGGTCCGTTTGCCCAACGAGCATATGTTCGTGGTCAACGTGCCATGTGGGCCTTGTAGACTTGACGAATTGACTCGCACAGCATCTTCACGGGAAGTGGCCACGCGTAGGAGGAAAGGACATCCCGCATCATCCATCAACGCACGAGACATCTTGAATAATATTCCGTGTTCCGTCAATACGGCACTGATGCTAGATACAGTTCAACAACACTGGGTGTAAGGAACGTCGCTATCAGAAAAGCAAACAACGATGAGAAAATGAATGTCATGTACGGAACCACCGACCCGACCCCTCTTCTTGTTCCCGAAGGACTCGAAGACGCGATGATTGGGTGCTAGGACGTCCAAATTGCTCGGAACACGGCCTGACACTCGAACAGCCGCGTGAATACTACGCAGCCATGAGCAACATGGGGAAAAGTTTGGCCGTGTCGCCGCACAACGAAAAGGAGAAATGGCGAGTTTTGTTTGCTTTCATAGGAAACGGCGTGGGAATGTCACACTAGGGCAGGCAATCAAAGGATTTCCTTCCAGTTGGTAAACTTAGAGTAGTACAGACTTGGATCAATGAAAATAATCGTACACAACATGTTCATGACCCTGACGCCGCCAAACCTACTGCTCCAACAGCCGCCGCGTCGTCGATAAATTCGACGTACCGAAAGACGCACCCTCGTTTCCTGAGCTCATCTAACACGAGTTCCCTGTACGCCTCGACCCCCACCAAACTGCCCCCGAAACACAAAATCGCCTCCTCCGGCTTGACGCCCCTCGGTTTCAGCGTGACGTCCTCGCCCGGTGTCAGACACAACATTGCAATCTGATCCGCGAGCCCGCCAGCACAGTTTCTTAGCACCCTCCACGCAAACTCATCGTTATCTTCGAATGCCGCGTCAAATACCAATGGACTAAGCTGCGAGAGGCGTTTCTCGCGCGCGACCTGCTGGAATGGGAGTATATCTGGCGCAGACGCGGAGGGAGACACGTCTGAGCTCTGGGGATGTGGCTCGGGGATATGTATCACGGGGAGCATCTCGGCCGTGTTCTCCTCCCCGCTAATGCCAAACCGCGCGAGAACGTTTTCTTTAAGCTTGCTCCTCGGGGCTGATGTCATCCCCAACGAATAACGCGCGAGGTCATGCATCATTAGCCGGATCGTCTCGCGACCGACGTGAAAACCACCGCCCTCGTCACCAAGAATCCAACCCCAACCACCTGTCCGCGCGAGTTCGACCAAGGAGCCGGATGCGTCTTGGGTGAAGGAGACGACGCAAGAGCCAGTGCCAGCGATGGCGGTCACGGCGTGAGAAATGTCGCGGCGGAGTCGGAGTGGCGCAGCGAGAAGATGGGTGTCGTTGGCGACGGTGAGGTGTGGGCCCAAGGGGAGGTTGAGGAGCGGTGCGACAGCGGTTGCGGCGTTGCGCGCTGCTGCGGGGGAATCGACGCCAGAGATGCCGAACCAGGCGGACGCGAACACGCCTGGTGTGACGGGTAGGGGTACTGGATCGGTCGAGGGCGGGGAGACACATGTCTTGAGTGCGTTGGAGACGGCTGTGCGGACGGCGTCTTGAAAGTCTGTCGCGGACATGTAGGAAAAATTGGATGGGCCACCAAGAGCGCGGCCGACGATGTCGCCATCGTGATTGGTGATGACGGCGGAGGTCTTGGATCCACCGCAGTCTACGCAGAGGAAGAGAGACATTTGTGTGGGTGATACGGAGCTGGTAGTGATGCAAGATAAAAGAGCTTGGGCACTCGCTGGCAGATTCGGTAAGGACACCGAATATGAACAGATAGCCGATCATGACGCCCTGTATGCACATGGACGCAGCGATACAATTAGAGATCTCGGTCTCAGCTGCTACGTGGTCTTGTCAGATTACACCAACGTTCAAGGTTTTGCTTTTATGAACTTGGATGTGACCCCCGTAATAACCAATATCGCTCTAAAAATGAGTGGTGTTGGAAACAAACATTCTAATCACTCATTTATAGTGCTTATAATCATGATCAAGTTACCCGGTGACCCCCAGATTCACTCCGACTCTCGCTTTTTCGCACCGCCATGTCCGAAGTCGTTTTGACCTCACCGCACCCAAATGTGCCCTTGTTTCGCAGGTCCATCTTCACCCATCTCTTAGGCACCACTCCAGATGCCCCAGAGCTTGTCGGCGGCTTTCCTGCTACCTCGCCCGCTTTCATTGATGCAGCTACAGGGACAGTCCTCACCCGCGCCGCCCTCCGTTCATACGCCCTCCAATTCGCCCATTCCCTCCAAAACCTCCCCGCACCCATCGCACACCCATCTCGTCACACCTCCCCACCAACCGTTCTCATCTTCTCCCCCAACACCATCGTCTGGCCCATCCTCTTGCATGGCGTCGCTGCCGCAGGTTTCCGTGCCACGCTCGCCAACAGTGCCTACACCTCCACCGAGCTGACGTACCAATACGTCGACGCCGGTGCCCACCTCGTCTTTACTCACCCGACGCTCGTGCACGTCGTCCAGGACGCCCTCAAATCCATGGGCTGCACCGAATCCGACATCCGCTCTAGAGTCATTCTGATAACGTCACATTGGCTCACCGGCGTGCCTGACCCCGGATCAACAGGGCTCGCACATCTTGCGCGGCTAGACGCCTTTCTGGGGCGGGGTGTGCTTCCCCATGAGGTCAGCTTTGATGGGGAGCGATCGAACGAGACCTTGTACCTCTGCTACTCCTCTGGGACGACCGGAAAACCCAAAGGCGTCGAAACGACTCACTACAATCTCACCTCGCTCATCGAGATTCTCAGACCGGTGTGGCCGAGCACGACTCCGTGTTTGACACCGTCGTTGCCCGGGGGCACCAGGGGTCCACAGCCGGACGTGCTTTTTGGATCGTTGCCGTATTACCATATTTATGGCGCGATCAAGTTGTTGCTTTTCCCCCTCTCGCTGGGTACGCCTGCGGTGGTCATGGCCGGTTTCGACCCAATGAGGTTTTGTGGGGCTGTGGACCGATACAGGGCGACGATTGTGTTTGTTGTCCCACCCATGTTGGTCGTACTTGCTCGTCACGAGGGTATGTGCTGGTTTTTCTTTGAAACTTGTGTCTATATATGTTTCATGATGAAGCCAAACTCATCTGGCTGATTTCACGGGCTGATTACTCCATTGACAGCCGTTGAAAAGTACAATATGACTTCAATACGTGTTATGTACTCTGGCGCTGCTCCGTTGGGGGCAGACCTTGTAGCGGCCATAAGAAATCGTCTCCAAAAAGTCGGTGCCGACGTTGTTGTCTCTCAGGGTGCGTCCATCAATCTGCCATTCCACCCATCACATTGACCCACTTTCTTCCCGTGATGTTAGCATACGGTCTCACAGAGACGTCCCCGACGGCCACGGTGTTACAAATCGACGACGCCAACAAGCACATTGGTTCCATCGGTCGCGTGCTACCCAACCTTGAAATTCGACTGGTTCGCGAAGACGCGGGAGAGGTGAGTGGCTGACATTTATGCTACGTCGATTGCTGATACGTACCTGGCATGTGATAATGTAGGTCATTACCGATCTCGATGGCGCCGGTGAAATGTGGATCCGAGGACCGACGGTGATGAAGGTGTGTGTTTTGGGCGTTGGTTGGCCCGTTGCAGGTTGCTCATACTGGAGTCACTATAAGGGGTACTTGAAAAATCCCAGTGCGACAGCATCGGCGATTACGCTTGATGGGTGGTTCAAGACGGGGGATATCGCTACCAGCGACGCTGAGGGATTCCTCACGATCATCGACAGACGGAAAGAGTTGATCAAGTACAAGGTGGGTGCATTCCCGCACCCGTCAGTCGCAGCTTCGTGGTATTCATCTCTGCCTTTTTTGTATTCTTCTCTTCGATAGGGCTTCCAAGGCAAGTCGGTTTGAATATCGTTCGCGCGTTGTTTTTGCTGATGGACAAGTCGAATGTGGTGCAGTACCACCTGCGGAGCTTGAGGCGCTGCTTCTTCAGCATCCAGACGTCGCGGATGCCGCTGTCGTCGGCATATATAGCAAACAAGAAGCCACCGAGTTGCCCAGGTACGTCGAATACCCTTTGTGTGTCTGCCGTCCCTCCGAAACACGCTCCAATATTTGGGTATACAGGGCATACATCGTACCCACACGCCCTATCGCACCGCACGAGAACGCCAAATTTGCCCTCCAAGTTCAAGCGTGGGTCGCTGATCGGGTGGCAGCGCACAAAAAACTACGGGGTGGTGTCATCACTGTGGGCCAGATCCCGAAAAGGTAAAGGGGGGGATGTTTGATTTGGTTGTTGTTGATGGTTGACTTTGTGGTTTTTAGTGCTTCGGGTAAGATTCTACGACGGGAATTGCGTGAGAGGGCCAAGGAGGAGGAGGGACATGGTCAAGTGATGCCACGGGCGAAACTATAGAGGGCAAAGCTACCAAGGGTGGATGCCCCTTTAGAAGGAGCAGGAGAACGACCAAGTGCTCTACCCCGCCTTTACCCGGTCCAATACCCACTGGGTAGCACACTGATCCGCGATGATCGATGGATCGGCAAACTCGATCAAGTTCTTTTCCGCTGTTCCATATCATCAAAGTTACTTAGAGTATGACATGATTGTGTGAGCGAGCGTAGGTCTAGAGTCTGCTCCGCAACTCGGGCACCAAGTCTTTGCCCTTGCCGTCGCGTAAAAAGTCTCTCAGATTGGTGAGTGCACGGACTTCCATGTGGCGTTGGGAATCTTGGTTCTCTGTCCCCATGTGCGGGAGGAGGGCGTTCTGCGGGAACGCGAGCAAGTGCGGGTTGACCGACGGTTCGTTGGGGTAGACGTCGAGCCCGACTGAAGACAACTGTTGTAATCGAAAAACGTCAAACACCTCGGTCATTCAGAAGACAAATAAAAGACCCACGTGACCATCCTCGAGCGCGCGAACCATCGCCTCCTCGTCAATCACCTTTCCCCTCGCCGTATTCACAATGACGCTCCCCCGCTTCATCGCCCGAATCTCTCTCTCGCCCACGAGATGCACCGTGTCGTTTCGAAGCGGCACATGCACGCTCAACACGTCCGCCTCCCGACACAGCGCTTCCAGACTGGGGACGTATGTGCACCATGCGGGCGCGTCTGGGACGGGGTGACGGTTGTGGTAGACCACGCGCATGGGGAAGGCATGCACGAGGTGCGCGAGACGGAGGCCGATGCCGCCTAGTCCGAGGATGCCGAGGGTGCGGTGGGTGAGGTCGTGTGTGTCCCCAGAGGAGATCGGTGTCTTCCACGTGCCTGCAAAGAGGGAGCGTTCGGCTTTTGAAAAGTGGCGGAGGGTGGAGAGGATCAGGTAGAGGGCCGTCGTGGCGGTGGCGTCGTCGACCGCGCCGGGGGTGTTTGATACGTTGATGCCTGGGAGGGGGGCGGGGTGGGACGTTTTCGGTGATCAAAACGAAACGGG
>JBBPRH010000163.1:0-46758 GCA_038092915.1 Boletus pseudopeckii
CCTCGACTTCCCCTCCCTCCCCGCTTACCCCCCTCCATATTACTATAACACCCCTCCATTCACCCCCGCCAGCTCAGTACAGCACCCCGCACGCGACTCTTGCCGTTCCGCCAGCAGGATCACTATCGCTCACCCCTATGCTCGTCTCTACGCCAAGAAAGACGGCTCAAAGCGTAGAAAAATTTGGAACCATGTCCTCGAAAAACAGCTCTTCTCACCACAAGAATTGTCCGTACAATATTATTATTATTTATCCCCGTTCAAAATATTTATCCCTTTCCAGATCCACAATGGGCGCACCTCACAGGCGCACAATATATATCGCCTCCCTCGAAGCCCACATCGACCGACTCCATAACCAGCTGCTTGGCATTGGCTTGTATCCGATCCCCTTTGAACGCCTCGAACCCTACCGTGGCCTCAACTCAAAGACAGCAAAGGTACACTTTTCCGTCTCCACTCTCCCTCCTCGCCGATCATCCTTTCTAGAGCATGGTTGCCGGTCTGCAACACGACGCAACCCATCTCAAGTTGAAGCTCTTGGAGCTCGAACGCTCGGTCCGTAACCCCTCAGTCTCCATCATCCCCCTCCTAATCACACAACAGAACACCAATCTCCGCAAGCTACTCGGCACCCACAATCCCTCAAATTCATCCCTCTCCCATCCATCCGCACCCTCGGCAATGGCACTCGAGGCAGACGTACGCAGGCACTCTGTCGACGTCTCCAGCATCGGCATGGCTCTTCATCGTTCGTGATACAACCATACAGTAATTGTAGCCCATGGTCACATTTAGTACATGACAATTCTCAATCCCAAATACCACCCCTATCCAACTTTACTCGTTGATCCTGCTTCCCTTTGCTGCCCTGCGCCCGTCCCACTCGCTGAGCACCACGCTTCGTGTGGTATTTCTTTTGTTGCCGTTGCCGTTTGGCCAGATCCGTCCCAACTCTTTCTCTAACATCAGCAGCTCGCAGCGTGAGTGCCGCCGTCATCTTCGCCAGCGTCGAAGGCGAAGGCGAACGTGAACGCGGCGGCGAACGGGACAACCGAGAAAGCCGTGTAGACGCTCGAGACGGTGGGCCGGCTGCATCATCCGTCCCGTTTTCACATTCCTGCTCCCGACCGTCGTCACCATGGTCACTTTGCCCATGCCGTGCGTACACCTCGTTTTCCTCCCCTCTTTCTCCTCGTTCGCCTTCTCCCTCGCGCTCATCTCCGTCCTCCATTCCTTCATCTTCCACCTCTTCATCTTCTTCTTCGGTATCTGTATCTTTTTCATTCTCTCTGTATTCTTCCCCCGTGACAGTTTCCATGTACTCCAGACGTAATCAACGGTGCAGAACCAAGCGGATAAATCCAAAGAAGCCTACCTCCTCCAGAACTTTCTGAGCCTTTTTCGTAAACCCGCTCGCAGCAACAACCACATCCAATCGGATCCCTTCCTCACTACCTTTAATCCCGCTGAAACGAGGGTACACTGCACTCTCGTATTTGAACCGTCGCTTGAAGAACCTTCGGATGCATTCCACATCTCGGTTGAAATACCTAGTTTATACCATCGTGGATCATACCGCCGGCGATCGCCAAGACACACAGCCTCACCATTCTGCATTCTCATGTGATGTGCTCACCATCTGCGGGAAATCAATAACCACAGGTTCTCCATTTTCCCGACGAATGAGGATATTGAACTCGTTGTAATCCCCGTGGATCAGCCCCGCCCGTGCGAAACGCACGATAATATCCATCAACGTTGAATACAATTTCCCGGGTGACGGAATGTCGGAGATCTGCCGCCTGCTGCATGTATGGTATCGAATCATATAGATAGAGACTCTCGACTCACAGCGGATATGCATCCATGGCCTCCATGAGGATGCAGTGCCGTGCTTGATCGATCGGTCGTGGAACGGGGAATTCGTGCTCGTACAGGATCTAGCAACGTTATAGCTCTCGCGAGACCTGGTCTATCCGTGACCGCTAACCTTTATGAATGCCCATTCCTTTTGTGCAGCAAGCCGGGACATGTACATCCACGACGCAGATTTACGCTTGCCCAGATAATCCCGCTTTTCCTTGATGGCACGAAACGATATCCGACCCAACCTGTCCGAGTCCGTCTGGTTGCGCATCATCCCCACCGTACCCAAACACTTACCGATGAACCTTCAACACCATCTCATTACCCTCTCCGTCAGCCACGACGTACACGTCTGTCCAATCACACGTGAGCTGTGGGACGGCAGAACTGGTGTACGGTGCTTACCCGCTTCCTTCCCAACCCCAATCTGATTTCCAACCGAATACATTGAATCCCGCTTCGATAGCGCCCGCATCGCCAAGTAGTCGTATCCCCCATAGGTCAGCCTATATCCATCGTCTGCGCCAAATCAGATAAACCCTTTCGGGGTCAATAGGGTCTCGTGTGCTAACATTTGGAGTTCTGGACCCGGGCGACCAAGTTACGTTTAGCGAGAGAGCCCACGATTTTGTTGACACCCCCATTACGCAGACCGGAAATCTGGACGATAAGGGGGGTCGGTACGACTTGGTGGTTCTTGGACCCGATTTCAACCTTTGAAATAGTGTAGCGAGTCATGAGACGGTCGAGTGGGAACGTGTCCTACCGCAGTCAACACCCTGAACTCGTCCGAGGTGATGTACCTCAGATCGGTTGCGTCAAGCTTCATGACGAGTGGTTTGCTGCCAAGATGCGTGGAACCAAACTAAGCGACAAACACTAATGCTCAGTGCCGCCACCCGCAAAGCCAACCAGGTTTTCCGTTTCATCCCACCTTTCATATCCAGTGGTCTGAGTATGATAGGCTACTGCAGGTGATCTTGCGGTCTCTATCCCGCCAACACGCATCATACATGACAAAAAGTAAGCTGACACGCCCTGCTTGTGCCATGACACGCAAAGTCTTTTCAGCTTTTCGTTCTCTGTCAAGGCGACATGCGATTTATGCGACGATGAGCGTGACCAGATCTGGCAAATATTCGAGGAGAACATGTATGATCTGTGGGTCTCGCTCGAGAACGCTGCTGGTCACTGTATCAACACCACCCCAGATATCGTTCCTCTTCGTTTGGCTGGAATCCGCTGCAAAAGAGGACAGAACTGTTTGATCCACTGAGTCGATTTGTCGTTGCACGCCATTTCTCGGACCCAACAAGCAGCCTTGCGCGTTCGGGCGTTATCGCCTATTCCATATTTCGTTTTGACAGGGAAGACCGTCAAAACGTGATCTACTGGTAGGCCCCGGACTTGCTTGCCGTACGGTACGGTCCTTTGACGCTGTGTATGAGCTATGAACTTCA
The DNA here is from genome assembly GCA_038092915.1 of Boletus pseudopeckii. Lineage (NCBI taxonomy): Eukaryota > Fungi > Basidiomycota > Agaricomycetes > Boletales > Boletaceae > Boletus > Boletus pseudopeckii. The sequence goes on from JBBPRH010000163.1 coordinate 3,330, forward strand.
GGTATCAAAGGACTTTAGACGGCTCGGTCTTGGGAGGTTGTTGACCCAAACGCTCTTCGATATCGGCGCGCATTGGGGCATGTCAAAGGCCATGCTCACTGTTTTCAAAGGTCGTCCCAAAGCTCACTTTACCCACGACGTCGCTCATGCGCCCGTAGTAAACCACGCAGCAATGTTATTCTACGAGTCAATAGGGTATGCTGATCACGTTTACTGGACATGGACTGGGCTGATACAAGACGCAGGTTCACCATAGACGAGACATCGCCAGGCTTTTACAAGGACCCGGAAGGCGGGGCAGAGGACGAAGACGACTACGCCATCTTGTCTAGATGTATATCTTAGCCCTACTGTATCCTATTTGCGTTTGTTTACCTGATTGCACCGTTTCCTCGCCGAACGCGACCGCAACGCTCGCACCACATACCACTCATGCCATCATCCCTGCGGGTGCTCACGTTGGCACCTCGACGTGCTCTTGCTCGCCGCTATGCATCACACGGTGCACCCCATTACAACGAGCCCACCGGCTGGTTGTTCGGCGAAAAGGTAATTCCTTCCTACTACTCGCATGCAACGCTACAACTCAGAACCTGCACACGTTCCAGCCACTACCGCCAGGCCAGAAGCGGGTGAAGGAGGACTGGGAAAACATCTGGTACTTTGGGATGTTCGGCTCGATGGCTTTGGCTGCTGTATTACTCTACTACAAACCTGATACCAGGTGTGCGCCGCTGATTTCCTTGTCACGTGAAAATTGACCGTTGCTTTCTTCTAGCATACAAACATGGGCACTGAAAGAGGCAAAGCAGAGAATGGAGGCTCGCGGAGAAAAGTACAAGTATGAGCCATCTTCATAGACTTCAAGGCAACCCTGTGCTCTCCGTACCAATATCGGTAACTCCACACACAGAAATTAGTCCTCGTATATATGTAAGAACCAGCCGGGATCGACCGCTACGCTCATAACACAGTTTCATCCTTGACGACTCTTCCGGTGTAAGTTGCCCAAGTGCTTCACCTCGCGAAGCTCGGACAATTTGATCTTGTATCGCTCAGAACAGTTCTGTGTTCGAGATTTCTGATGATTCAGCTTCATTGTCTGGGGAACGGATTCACTCTCGGGTTTTAGCGCGCGTGCATCAGTAGGGACGTGAAGCAGAAATCTGAAGGAGCCTTCATCAATGAATGGCAAAGATACGGCCCCTCCATTAATCGTCCTATCGTAGTATATGGGCCCGACGAATGGAAGGTCGACGAAGACTAACTCTGCCAAGCATGTTTTGTGATAGAGATGGCAGCTACACCCTCAGAATGATCAAAGACAACTGGCTCGTGCTCTCCATGTACTTTGTAGCTTGCAAAAGGTCGGGAGAACGAGCGGGCATTCACTTGTACGATCAGGCGGAAGTCGACCCGGCGTACCGCGAACAGAAAAGGGCAAAAACTCGGCTTACACTTTTAGGGCACTGGGAGTCTTCGGCAATAAAGATAGGACTGTAAGGACGGAGGACCGACCGCCATCATGCTTATTTTGGTGAGAAGAGGTGTGTAATGCCATGGAGTAGCGAGTGTGCTAATAGGCGATGCTGACGGGTGACAAATGGATGTTGCGCAACTATATAAATAAAAGGAGAAAATTAAATGCACTTCACATATCCATCACTTAGGCATATTCCAAGACCTTGGTGATGATACCAGTACCAACTGAATCAATCAAATCAGTCCCCGTTCTTGGTAGCAAGTACACGACACTCACTCGTCTTGTTGCCCTCGCGCAGCGTGAACCTTTCGAAGCAGTGCGGTTAGACACACCAATCGACACCGAGGTTCAAAGACATACCGAGATCCAACTTCTGCGGCAACATCTGTCTGAAGCGAACAGATCATCTCCACATTATCGCCGGGCATAACCTGATATACACGTTAAAATAACGCTTCCCTATTTGTAACACAACAAACCATTTTATCCTCGGCGTCTGGGGTGTCAGGTGGGAAGGTCAGCGAGGTCGTGATATCAGCAGTCCGAAGGAAGAGTTGTGGGCGGTAGTTGGACACGAATGGTGTGTAGCGTCCACCTAGAGCATGTCAGTACAATGGCATACATGGGCTCAAGATTACAAACCTTCGTCTTTGGTGAGGATGTAAAGTTGGGCTTGGAATTGCTTGACAGCTTTGATCGAACCAGGGATAGCAATAATCTGACCGCGTTTGAGCTGCTCTCGCTTCACGCCACGAAGCAAGACACCCATGTTATCTCCGGCTTCACCCTGTCAGCAGCAAGGATGGGTCACTCGACCATGTCGGGGAACAACGAATGCTTACCCTATCCAATTCCTTGTGGAACATCTCTGTTGGGGTGCAACTTAGTATGTTGAGAAGAGCAACATCAGCGTGCTAACCGATGCCCGTCAAAGTGGTCTTGAGTGATGAACCAAGGCCAAGGACTTCGATTTCTCCACCCTTTGTGATTACACCGCGTTCAGCCTAACAAGCGGAGTGAGTCAACGAACTAGACATCATGAATGGACTTTTGCTCACACGGCCAGTGGCCACAGTGCCGCGACCAGGAATGGAGAACACATCCTCGACAGGCATGAGGAATGGCTTTTCGAGGTCACCTTGCGGATGGTCAGGATTATGCTATGACCAATACAAGATACGAAAGACATACGAGGGGGAACATCGAGCCAACGGTCACAAGCCTGTACGAGTTCGAGGATCTTATTCTTGCCAATGTCATCGTCTCGACCCTCGAGGGCAGCCAAAGCTGAACCCATGATGATAGGAGTGTTTTCACCATCGAAGTTATATGTCGATAATAGGTCGCGCATCTCCATGTCTACGAGTTCTAGCATCTCGGCGTCAGGAACCATGTCGACCTTGTTGATGAAGACGACGAGTTTTTTAATGCCAACTTGGCGAGCAAGGAGAAGATGTTCGCGGGTTTGGGGCATCTGGCCGTCGGTGGCTGAGACGACGATGATACCACCATCCATCTGCGCAGCGCCGGTGATCATGTTCTTGATGTCTAGCAAGACAGATGAGTGGTGAGGAGTGAGGTACACGGAGAGAACTCACAGTCGGCGTGACCAGGACAGTCGACGTGGGCGTAGTGGCGAGCATCGGACTCGTATTCTACATGGGCAGAATTAATGGTGATACCACGCGCCTTTTCCTCGGGAGCCTTGTCGATCTGTGAGTAGTCTGTGAACTTGGCTGAGCCCTTGTCTGAGAGCACTTTGGTGATGGCAGCAGTGAGGGTCGTCTTCCCATGGTCGACGTGGCCTGCGAACGCGTTAAGACGCGTCGGCGGAGAGGAGAGGGGAGGTTACCGATGGTTCCAATGTTCATGTGGGGCTTGGTGCGGGTGAATTTTGTCGCAACGTCAGCATAGCGACGTCGGCCCACTATTGGGGGGCAAGAAAAGGGGAACCCCGGGACGAATGGCGACAGAGAGGGCATGCATGTTGTCGTCCGACAACGAGCATAGAGCGAGGACGTCCTCAAAGCTGGGGGAGCGAGTTTTTGGGCGACTGCTCTCTGTGCTGCCAAACGAAACATGACTGATGCAAAGAAAACGGCGCGGGAGGGACCAAGTGGTAGAAAAATGTAACCCGGGCGGAGTACGAATCCTACCATGGACAGACAAGATCTCTTCAAAAACGCGGTCGCCTTCTTGTCCGACCCAAATGCAAGTCTCTCTCTCTCCCCTCTCTTCCCCTCGCTCAACACCACCAGACACAGAATGCCCCCATCCCACAGCGCATCCAGTTCCTCGAAGCCAAGGGCCTCTCTGGCCCGGAGATCGACCGCGCCATGAGACTCGCAGCCAGTCAATCCCCCCCACCAGCCCCGTACCACCACCAGTGGGACTGGCGTGACTATTTCGTGCGTCTTCTCGCAACCCACATCCTTCACTCACCTTCATCCCCCGCAGATCACCGCTGTCGTATCAGGCACCCTAGCGTACGGCGCCGCCTCCCTCTTCAGGAAATACCTACTGCCCCACCTCAAACCACCAACGGCGACCGCTTACGAACAAGACCGCGATGCCCTTACCGCCCAATTCGATGCCGCAGAGGCACTGCTAAAGGAAATTCAGGCCGAGACCGCTTCCGTGCGAGCAGCAGTCGACGAGCAAAGCGAGCGCGTAGACAAGGCTTCTAGAGACGTCCAGGCAGTCGTCGCCGAAATGCGCCAAGGTGAGACAAAAACAAGGGACGAGATGCGCGAAGTTCGCGACGAGATCGAGAACATCCGGGAAATGCTGCCCAAGGTAGTCCATATTCTTTCCCCCTGTCCCGCACTCTGAACAGTGACACGTTCAAGATGATCGAGAAGAACAAGGAAACTCAGAAACAATCCCTCGCAGAGCTTCAACAAGAACTCAAGTCGCTCAAGGCACTTTTACTTAGCCGTGGTCCAAGCAGTCTGACAAGTTCTCCCTCGACGCCATTACCACCTTTGGCGGGTAGACCATCCATCCCGTCATGGCAACTTGCGAATACCACCTCCGCACAGGCCCCGGCAGAGTCACCGAGGGGGAGTCCCCCAATTATCTCAAACGGCAAAGGGAAGGAAGTAGAGTTGTCTCCCGACGAAAGCTCGTAATTTATTTGCTTTGTCATGTACTTAGTACTTGGTTTGTGATGGTCATCTACGTGTTTAAGTAGCGACCAACGCCCTCTGAACCGAATGTTCTCCCAGTTCCGCCAAGCAGTAGAGAATCTCGCCCAGCCCCTCCCTCGCCAGTCTCAAGACAACCCCTTGTCTGCGGATGTTCGGAGTCAGTCACCAGATCCTCTGCGCCCGTCTTCAGCACAGTTGGCCGAAAATTCCCTCGTGAACCTCCGCAAGTCGATTGCGGCCCAACGGACTGCGAGTCCTGCACAACAGAACACCGTGGCGAATTCCCGCCCGCGGTCTGCCAGCCCCGGCCCGTCGTCAACTACCAAGAGCACAATCGATTCTGGTTTGCGCAAGACAACCCTTGAGGAGCGTTTGCGCGCATCCTTCGTCGTGTCTGAATCCTCAGGAGGTAGTACGCCGAACCCGTCGACGAGTGCATCGCCCACCCCTCATACGGTCCCAGTCAGCCAGCATCCACTTTCACCGACGCCATTACCAGACTTCCAAAGTCTTGCGATAGGCACTACTGCCCCTGCTCTCGACACTCCTGCTGGCGGCTCCGTCCAGGTTGAAGAATGTAAAGACACTAGTGATGTTTTGGTTCCTTCGCAGGAACCCAACGAGGCTGCGCAACCACCGAGTGTAACACTACCTACCAGCTCCCCGGATCTTAGCAGCTCAACTGTGGGCTCAACGGACAGTATACACAGAGACTCGACTGCCGATCCTTGTGTGGGTGTAACACTGACGCAAGAGGCACCACAAGCGACGAACACGGACACGCAGCAATGCATCCAAGCTTCTGAGGTCGCTGACGCGTTGACAGTAGACCCAGATCCTCCCGGAGAAGAGGGTGTCAAAGTAGAGACTGAACCTGCGGTAACCGATGGCTCAAAGGACGCAGATGTTGAGGCGCTTCAGGAGTGCCTCAAGCTGGTGGAGCAAAGATTTGCAGGTAAAGTCGCAAATCTTGCACACTTGGGCTAGCATGAACGTTGGGTATACCAGACGTATCCACCTCGTTCAAGAAACTTCAAGTTGAAAGGCAGGATATAGATGGCGTTATCAGTGAGCTGACTCCGTTAAAAGGATTAGAGGACGTCGCAGCCTTGCGCGAGTATCTCATCAATGTCACCATGAAAGTCGAGGTAAGCGGGTTGTACAACCACGATGGGCCTGGCCTGGTCATATTTCGTTCCTCAGCTCAGCCAAGATGAATTGCAACGACTCAATGGAAAGCTCACGCGTACGCTTATTACTTTTTGTTTCTCGTCGCTCCTCAAAAGATGACATTTATAGGGCAGAGGGAACGATTGGAGGAACTTCAGGACACTCACCGACTGGAGACTGTTTCTCAGTCGGATCAAATCGAAAAATTACGACGGCAGTTGAGCGAGGCTGAAGTCCTTATCACTGCATCCCAATCTACCGCGTCGCAAACAGAAGTGGACAACGCTAAGCGAGATTCCGACATCGAACACCTCCGCGCCGAAGTTTCCAAAGCGAACGAAATCGCACAGGAGGAGGAGGAAAAGAGAGTGAAAGCCATAAGTTTACTCAAGACTGTGAGACAGAAGTTGGTAAAGGCAGAGAAGGAGAGGGACGATGCATCGCGAGAGCTAAACGAGACGAGAGACAAGAACTTGGAGGGCAGGGAGAAGGATCGCGCTGAGCGAGCCAACTTGGAAAGAGAGGTCGATGTGGTCAATGCGGAACGCGAGAAAGCGGTGGTCGGGTTGCGAGCACAATTCGACAAGGACATCGCTGCTGCAAGGGATCGTGCAGAAAGGGATATTCAAATCGCAAAAAAACAGTTTGATGCCGAAATGAATGCACTCAAGGTAATACAGTTTGCCCTATTCTAATTGTCACTGCTCATAGCCTCCTAGACTTCATACTCTGCAGAAATCTCTGTCAAAAAATCACGTATCAGCAACCTTGAGAACACGGTGGCCAACCTTACCGGCGAAAATAAATCATTCTTCGAGCAGCTGGAGCTACGACAGGCTGAGCTCGAGTCCTCGCAGTGCCATGCGGAGTTACTACAGGCCCAAAACACAGAGCTTCAGTTTCAGCTGAAAGAATTGCAAGAGCGAATCACTCTACTCAATGAAGAAGTCGGTGAACTTCGAGGGGAGCACGAAGTGCGATCGCAAATCTCCAGTACTTCTGCAGAGGAGCTTTCGCAATTGGTCTCCTCGATGGAAATCAAATACGAGGCGAAGCTCTCGGAACTCAAGAGGACGTTGACGATTGCTGAGAAAGATCGCACTGAAGCCGAAGCGAACTGGAGTCACAAGCTCACAGAGAAGACTAAGGAGACAGAAGAACTGAAGCGCATGCTTCAGTCCAGTGTTCAATTGCGCGAGCGGGATGAAGATATGACTGGAGCGTTGAAAGCTGAGATCGAGAAGCTCCAGGCCGAGTCTCGATCTCAGCACAGTCGATTATATGAACTTCAAACTCATATTGACACCCTCAAGGATGCTGAGGTGGGTCTGTATACCTTCCAGATTAACGTCTTGCTAATTGGTTGTCTCGGCATAGTCAACTCTGCATCGACGACTCTCGGATGCTGCAACCCGTGCCGACGATAGCGAGAAACGACTCGAAGAGAGCAAATCCCGAGAAGCTCAGTTACGCACACAAAATAAAGTATGATCTCTGATTTTTCGGGATCACCTCGCTCAACAAAAGATAGACCCTTCGGGATGAACTTCGAAAGGTCCAAAATTCGGTTGCCGTTCTGGAAAGACAGCGCAACCCGGGTGCTGGATATTGGACATCTCGACCAGAAGTCACAGATTCGCGCACTTCAATTTCCTCGATTCTGGACCCTCCTTCTTCCCCCTCGCTTTCTCTTGTCAGGAATGAAGAGGAAATTAATTATGAGTACCTCCGGAATGTTATTCTTCAATTCCTAGAACACAAGGAGATGAGAGTAAGTGCTCGAGACCAATTAATCCGGCTTGCGGGTGACAATCCTCCCTAGCCAAACCTCGTACGAGTCTTATCAACAATATTGCGCTTCACTCCTCAGGAGACGCGGCGGCTCATGTCCAAAGTATGAAGGTGTTGATACCATTAAATGCTGCGCTTTGTGGGGACTTTCTCAATACCCTTGCTTGTGACGTTGCTCTGTTTACCTCGTATTTCGTTTACTTGACCCCTGTCATAAGTATTTTGACTTGGTGGAGCGAAGCAAAAGGCTAGCATATCACGCGCGTGCAGTGCGTCAAGTACTCCGCTTCTTCCCACAACTTGTATATTCTGGAACGGCTACTTGTGCCAAGGATTCGAATTACTTCATGTCCCTGGCGAGTTTGACGCGGAATTCATACCAGAGTGGTATCTCTCCGGTTCAGGTGAGGCATGGCAGTTAGAAACTTGGACGATCATTCTAATCCATCAACTCGCACTTGAAGTGGGTTGAGCTTTGCAAACTATGGGTAGAGAAAGAAGCGTTGGGCCACGGCTCACTCAATGTCGGGCCTGCAATCAGCGGTGTGCAAAAATGCGCTTGCTATCAGAGAACTAACCCACACACTGGAATCTAACAGATGCAGTCATCGCTCTATGTGGCATCTACGACGCCAATCCTATTCTTCTAGCCTACCTCAGACATGCCCTGAGTAGTGGACTTGTCTCAACTTCAGATTTTGTTGCTACTTTCCTCCGCGCCGCACGATCATCACACCTTCAAAATGGTTCAACGCTCGACGTGCTTTGTCGCATAGCATTGGATGCTCACTATGCCTCTAGAATGCCACCGCTCGACTCCCTTCTCCCCTCTGCAAGTTCCCAAACCCCCATACTAGCCATAGTGAACGATGCGTTGGCATTCCTTCGTCAGGCCTACTCCCTCCCACCTTCTGGTTTCCACACGCTCTCGGCGTCCGCTTCAGAGCTTATCACCCTAGTTTTGCCCTGTGTTCCAGACGTCTTGCAAATGTCGACAACCCAAGCCATGATATGTTTTGGAGACGCCAGTGACTTGCTCCACTCCGTGCGGCTCTCTCCGGAGGTCCGTCAGGTGCTGGAGACGTTTGTGTTTTCCTTGAGCCTCCTGATCGGAGATGATGCCAAGGCTGCTCGCGAGGCACAAATAATACACACCCAGCTTGCCCTCGGGAAGCGTGATATGCTGGGTTCCAACCTCGAAGCTGATTTTATCTCGTGCGGTTTGTTGCTACAGTCTCTTGTGAGCCATTCTCCCACTTCACCACCACTGCGCTAAGAGCTTGCAAGATTGCATCCCGGGCTAGCGACTATGGCGCCGGTAGTGGTTTAGAGGCTGTGGTACTGCTAACAGGTCTATTGCGATGGACATCCTTAGCTCCAAATGTCTTCTACACCCAGATGCTTTTGGCGTCCATGACCTGTGTTGCACAAAGCTCACCGAAAGGCATCCATGACGGATCTTTTTTCATGTGGAGAACGTTCGTCCTTGGCCGCGTAAGGTGTCTTGTTACGCGCACAAATGCCAACTAAGCTCAACCCTACAGCTGCCTCGCCTCTTGCACGTTTTCGAGAAAGAGTTGGAAGGCCATGGAACGGTCGAGGCAGACTGGGTATGTCATTACCGCCTTCGTGGGCTAACATCACCTCATCTCTCTGCAGCGGGCTGCAATGCATGCTGCAGTCTCAGCGGTGCTTCAACGCTCCGATTTGCTGTCGCGGTGTGATCATGTTCAAGCACAGGCGAGGACCAGGGAACCAAGTGAAGAAGAAACTGCTGGGTTGGGTTCCTCCTCTGATATGTGGTCATTTGCTGACACCTGTTTCAGCCCAGGTCCATTCGTCAGAGATTTGATGCAGCAACTGTACGCAGTTGGACTCATAGATCAGGCATTCGCAGTGACTGCGGATCCCACTCTCGCGAACGACTCTGGTACACGGCTTCAGGCTGAGGCTTCCGAGCATAACTGTACGCTTGAGGTGAAACAGTCATCGTCCATGCAAAGTATTAGCCGATATCAATTTTGCAGAGTTACCTTGAATTAAGACTCACAATGGAGCTTAGTGAGGAAGACACACAGACATTATGGCATGGCATCCGTCTGGAACCGGGGAGTCATCATTTCTTCGCTCAAGTAGTCCGGAAAGTGAGTGATTGAGAATATGGATTCTTGCATAGCTGGCAATGAATATCCGTAGCGCTTTACATCCCACTCAAAATCAGGAGATTTAGAAGTTTTGAGTCATCTCACCAAGATGCTCTATGCGCACGATTTCGCGCTCGACATCCTGTCTCTCCACCTAAAGATTACAGACCTCGTGTTCGAGGCATTGGAATTACTTCACGAATACGATTGCGAAACTATTGGTATGTATACTTCTCACTGACGTGTGGATGCTCACTGCGTGACACAGGCGATCCACAAACGGCTGTTAGCCATCTGGGGGACATTGTGCTATTCATCCAGATGGTGTTAACCAAGTTTCAGGCCAGTGCATCCATACGTGTTCCTCGATTGCTCCGAATCAATGTCTTGCAGATTTCGGCACCCTCGCTGAGGAGAGGTGGTAAGGTGCTTCGGACAGAGTTTTTACGATCCTCACGGGTCTATAATCCTGAGGACCTCCCTCCTGATGTAAAAACGGTGTTTACGGGATGGTTTAAAGCTATATTCGATAGCAGCAGCGAAGGGATCGACGATACCATCCTACGGTAAATTCAAGTACTCCTTCTCTTACCATAGTACTAAACCTGACGTCCAGGTCGACGAAACCCAAAACGTTGCTCCAAATGTCCCCGACGCTTTTCTCTCAAGCTTGCATCGCACGGCAAGAGGGACGTATAGATCATGACGTCCTCCACAACGGCATCTCGTATTTCCTTGGCCCCCTTCTCAATTGGACACTCGTGGGTGTTGTCCATGCGATGCTATTCGAAGTCCAGCAACGGGGGTGTGTTTTTATGTCAAATTTTGCTCGACTTTTTTTTCATGAGAAGTGATCATGCAGGTTTGCTGCCCCTGTCCAACTTGAGGTTCTACAAAGCTTGTTGCTGGCGTCAACGTGTCCCCATGTAATTCTGTGCCTCTGCAGTCCAAACATTCTGAAAATCCTCTCTGGGAAGCGCACACAAATCATGATTTCGAGTCTCCATTATGACATTGGTGCCATCAGATCTGTTGCGTTCCGGACACTGTCAGTCAAAAAGGAGGGTGGGGTTGTTTCCTCTCTTGTTGAGTCTTTGGGCGATGACCACCTTTGTGCCAGGAAGCAGCCAAGTTCTGGAAGACTCTACGACCACGCCACCAGATGCGTTCTTGGATTTCCCTAGGCGGGAGATCCGCAACGCATTTGCGTTGGCACGGCAGCATAAAGCGCCGCGTATTGACGTGGGTCGCTGCCTCACCATCACCACACCTACGAAATTCCTCCTACTACTTTGGACTGAGCTGTGTGCGGCTGCGGGGCTTGGAGAAACGGAGACGTGTCGTCGAATGATGACATTCGTGCTCGTCGTGCCACATTCTGGTGTACCCCCACTCCTCCCGCTCTTCATGTACAACGTTCTCCCTCAGTTGATTGCCGCAGTCGATCAGCAAGGAGGCGACACGACTGTCAACACAGAACTTCTGGCGACGATCATCGCTGGTGCACTCTCCTGTGCTCTTCATCTCGAATGGGCAATACAGACCATGTGCAACGATCATACTGCGCGGCTGGGACAGGCAAGCGCTGTATTGGCCAGAAAACTAGCTGTGGACCTTCGTACACGGAAAACAACATCGGGTACGAGCAGGACAATTCTCGAACGTTTGGGTACATCATCTCCCTTTGCTGCAAACTTTCCAGTATTTATGACGTGATAAGTACAAATGAGTTTATAACGAACTTCGTGATCTGGTGCGACATCATGTGCAACTGCAATTACTCATAGATCATCTCACGCTGTGGATGCTGGCGGAGCTGCCAACAGCATCATCAGCCGGAGCCACAATAACTTTGGATAAGAACGTACGACAACAGGCGTTCTCCAAGGGATCGCAATTCTGGTCTGGTGGGCAAAGAATGAGACAAGACGAATCCGTAGACATCTAGCAGAACCAATCAATTAATCACTATTTATCTTCACCGAGCCCGCTGGCCTACGAACCTTGAGATGTTCCTCGGGTATCACATGAGGGCTACGTGAGTGGTATTCGGGCTGGATGGTACTAGAATGGATGCCATGGTGGTGAAGAGCTTTGCGGATCTCTGCAGCGACGGGCATGAAGTCGTGATTACGGGACGCCATCACATGCACTGATGCGACTATTTTGGATTCAGAGAGCTGCCAGACATGGAGCTCGTGGACTGAAAGCACGCCCTTGACGCTCAATATCGATGCCCGCACATCATCAAGGGAGATGGTTGGCGGGACACCCTGTAACAGAATGAAGGACGCACTTCGAACTTGAGTCAGTGCAAGAATCAGGTCCCGCGTCGACAAAGCAGAATGAGGACAAACACACCCAAAGGCAATGCGGAGGAAAAGATGATCACTGTGATCACGAGGCTAATCACTGGATCGAAATAAAATCTGTATTTCCACGTCGTGAGCCAGATGACAAGGCCGGTGGCGATGACGCCAACGTTGCCTAAGGCATCGCCCAAGACGTGTAGTACTAAGGCCCGCATGTTCATCGAACCATGCAAGTGACCCCCTCCATGCGCACGATCAACGTGGTCCGCGGACATCCGAGACGGTCGAGGGTCCTCGGTCAGTGATGCGAGGAGAGGGGTTTCCTCACTCGAACGAGTAGCGCTGTCCTGAGTGAACGTAGAGGATGCAATATCTTGGGCGGTTTGTAAGAGCGAAGCGCGGGTGGCGACAGGGTGTCCATACAGCGATGAGTAGGATGTAGAGCGGTTGCGGGTAGCAACGAGGTCGCCGCTGCTATCTTGAACGACGTGTACGCTGGCAGGTCGAGAGGATGGAGCACTACCCTTGTGCTCATGGGTGTGACCATGTTCTGAGATGAATGGCGTTAGGTCGGTGATGAGACAAATCAGGGCCGTCGCACCGTGGAATAGGAATAGGCCGACGATATTAGATGCCAAACCGAAAGATCCGACTATAACTACCAGCTGGGGGCTTGAGATCTCTGCGAGGATTGAGCGGCAGACTTTTGCAACACAAAAAAATGGTGCGCACCAGGCGTGCTGAAGAAACGCTCCAAAGCCTCCATCGAGATCGAGAAGCAGAGTGCCAAGAGGAAAACACCATTGATGAGAGCGGCAAGGATCTCCGCCCTGTGCCAGCCGTAGGAGTAGCGAGAATCATTTGCGCTTTGATTGGATAGCTGAGTGCGGAGGGCAGCGTGAGGCGAGTTGCGATGAAATGCAAGCTGATGACAAACCTTGATAGCATAGAGTGCTACGATCAAGCTCATGACATCGCTGCGGGAGGGTGAGGGAGGGCAGGAATGTGGGATTACCACTCACTTGAGCATATGAAAGCTGTCGGCGACCAAAGCAAGCGAGCCGACGGCATAACCTAAGAAAATTAGAAGGGAATGGCAAAATGCAAGGTTGAACATACCGACGATGAGTTCTATGAAGAAGAAGAGAACGTCTATAACAAGCAAGAGCGTTATCCGCGCAGAACGAGATAACTTGGCCATGGGAGAGGGGGTAGGAGGAGAATGTAAGTTGTTGTGTGCGCAAGTGTGTGCGGAAACATTCGCAGTGGGTGCTTAGTCAGCGTTAACGGCGACTTTTTCTTTGCGACACCACCTCCTGGAAAATGGCCGCCCCATCGATGGCCGCAGCGCTGGCTGCAACGCTGCCAACACCTGCGTCCGCACCAGCACCTGTTGCTCCAACATATGAGGCCATCCCACCGTCCATGTCTACCGCCATCGACATCGAGGCAGAGATACCGCTCACTTGCGTACAACTGGATGCACTGGTATGCCACGTTTATATCCGCCTCTCTGACCACCCACCACCCACTCCCCTCCGTTGTACCGTGTCGCTGATGGCGGTGTGGTAGGTTATTACGAAAATAGTACAGCATGGTCGCGAGGCACCGTCTGCCTCCGCGCACGGCCTTTTGCTGGGACTTGATCTGGATGGCATCCTTGAGGTATCCAACAGTTTCCCATTACCGAGCCACACAAGTGAGGAGGACGACAAATCGTCAAAGTCTATTGGTAGGTTACTCGCAGAATGATTCAATGGACGGATAGCCAACTTGTGGACATCAGGACGATATCAGACATCGATGTTGCGATCACTCAAGGAAGTGCAAGGAGATGACAATGTCGTCGGATTCTATCAAGCCACAGCACTGGGTGCTTTCTTTAACCAGACCTTGATAGATACGCAAGCGATACATCAGGAGAGGCTGAGGCACGGGGGCGTCGTCATTGTGCACGGTGATTTGATTTGTTGTGATGGACAGCTGGTGGAGACTAATGGAGTGGACAGATGTTTCGCAAACAGCACGGGGGAACACGTCATTCCGAGCGTTCAGACTGACGTCTTCGTTTATGGACGCGTACAAGAGGGGGAATTTCAGCTCGACAAGGTGGGATGGTATATGTTGTGGATGCGAATTATGGACGGCTTACTGTCTGCAGTTTGGTGACGCATCGATTGATGTTTTCGTCGATCCTTGAGGAGATTCCGCTGAGAGTTCGGACGAACCCGCTGGCGAGCGCGTTCTTGCAGAGACTAGCTGCGCCGAGTTTGTCGCCATACACGTCTGCGCAGCTTGATGCGGGGGAGACGTCGGGGATTGCACCGTCGTTCTCGGTGCTGGATCTCAGACAGTCGGGGCTTTCGCGGAGCCTGGAGCAGGTATCGGAGGGGATTGACAATTACAGGACGGAAGATGGGAACGTGGGGTATCTGACGAGACAGATTGCGAGAGAGAGACTGCGTGCGGAGCAGTATATGGCGAAGCGGAAAGAGGAAAACGCACAGCGGGTGGGACAGGGACTGAGTCCGCTTCCGGAGGAGGATGTGAGCCGGATGTTCAAGATCCCGGCCGAGCCGAGTCGATTGGAGAGCATGTTGCTGCTCGGGCAGGTGGATGGATATGCCAGGAATCTCGAATCTCGAGCCGGTTTAACTCTGCTCAAAATGTACTCGGCAAACTTTTCGTCCCTTATTCCCAAATAGGATCAGGTCCAAATTGTCTATTTTTATGTTTTTTAATATAAAAGGCAGCCCATTGTCGGACTCATTTTCAGTTTCTTCCTCTTCCTCTCCTTTGTCGGGCAGAGTATATAAACCCTCTCCCAGTCAATCTTTTCTATTGCCATGGCCCCACTCATTCGCCTCCTCGCCCTCTTCGCCCTCGCCCTCGCCACCGCCGTCCTCGCCTCCCCCCACGTCCCCCGTAACGCCTATAACCATGCTCACCGCGCCATCGCACTCCCGCCCAACGCCGTGCGTTCTTCCCCCGACATTTCTCTCCCGGTCCGCAAACGCTCCCTGAACAAGCGATGTGTCCCCCGTCCAGCCAACTCCACCACCTCTGCCGTCCCCACTACCGTCCCCACATCCACTGCACCCATCAACGTCGCGCCCGTTCCTTCTCTCACTTCCTCGCCCTCGCCCTCGCCATCTCCCTCTTCATCCTCTGCCGCTGATACCACCTCTTCTACTTCTTCTTATGTCCCTCCTCCGTCGCCCACCTCCCAGGCAGCTTCACCTTCACCTACCACCCCAACTCCATCTCCATCTCCCACTACTTCTTCCACCGCTGCCCCTGCCCAAACATCCTCTTCCTCTACGAGTGGTGAA
This sequence comes from Boletus pseudopeckii, assembly GCA_038092915.1. NCBI lineage: Eukaryota > Fungi > Basidiomycota > Agaricomycetes > Boletales > Boletaceae > Boletus > Boletus pseudopeckii. The sequence continues at coordinate 18,711 of JBBPRH010000163.1, forward strand.
CCGAGCTACATGACTGGCACTCAGACTGGTCAAGGTACCCGTCTTTTTTCTCTTCAAGCATCTTCTCCCTCATCCATCTATTTCAGGCACGTATTTCTCAGTTGGCCTTGGTGCATGCGGTATCACCAACACGGACAGCCAGAACATCGCCGCCGTGTCTGAGCTCCTTTTCGACAGCTACCCGTCAGTCCTTGTTCCATTTCTCCCCCGCTCCACTTTCTCACTCTCCCATAGAGGCTACGACGGTGTCAACCCCAATACCAACCCTGTATGCGGCAAGTCTATCACCGCCCAATGTAATTACACTTATTCTCTCGTCATTACCTTTGCTTATTCTCTCTCTTCTCCAGACCAAGGCCAAAGTGTCACTATTGTAGTCACAGACAGGTGCACTGGCTGTCAGATCACCGATCTCGACTTCTCTCCCAATGCCTTTGATTCACTCGCTTCCCCCACGCTCGGTCGCATCGACATCACATGGGACTGGAGTTGATCTGTCCCTCGCATCATTTATTTGTTATTCATACACCTTAGACCTTTGTGGATACCTCTGGCGCTGGTCGTTTGCTCCCCTGGTGAGGGAGCCTGGGCAGGTCTCGCGTAACTGGTATGCCCACACGCATGATGTGTGCTACGTCGTGGATACCGTAGTTGATGGGTTGTATTGTCCGGTCTGTTGTGCCTTGCTTTGGTCAAGAGCTTTTTTAATTAGATGCATTGTGTTTTTTTGTCGTAACATGTTACAATTATGGCATTTATATTGAGTTTTTACCGATTTGGCAACGCTGTGCTTATAACGGAGACCGCCCACTGCGGAAATGGCTCGAATTTTGATAAACTCATTTCCGCCACGCTACCGTAGCAAAAAAAAGGTAAAAATAGTATCCTCCACGGGACAACACCGCGCATCGCCATCGCTTCGCCAACTTGGATACACGCTGCGCCCACGGTAATCCCGTCCTCCCCTCGCCGCTGAATTTCCGAGGCCCTGCATTCATACCAAGTGCATGGCCTCTGTCACCCTTTTCCAATATACTTCCTCCGACGTACCCTTGACAGCCTCGCATACCGCGTTGCATAGGCCGTCGCCATTTTCATCCCTGAGCAGTGACGTACACAAGTCCAACGCGAGCCTGCGGACATGAGACGCTGCCGACGGAATCTTGCTAAACGGTCCAAGAACTTGCCCTAGTATAGGGTGCACGATCACGAAGAACGGCGTGAGGCGCGAGCTCAACGAAGAGATTTGCTGCAGGTCAGGGACGTCAGTCCTCAAGACTCTCCTCATAAACGAGGACCCACCTCGCGTTGTATGGCCCACGATCCACGTTGGAGCAGACGTAAAAGCAACCCCAAAATCGCCTAAAAATTATTTGCATCAAACCGCGACCCGGGTAAGCCGGTTCCCACTTGCCTGCGTTGTGGCAACGTTGTTCGGCCCTATCTCCCAAAGCGTCTTGGGGAGGTGTATGATCCACTCTTGAAACTTGCGTCCATCACGAGGGTTAAAGTAGCCGCTGTAGCTCGCTTCTTTCTCGAGCTAAGCGTAGAATTAACGATGGCTTTGGCCTCGCACAGGCAATCTTACCAGTAAAAGTCGGCCGACAAACTCGATCGTCTGTCGTTTCACCGCAGAACCAGAACTGGTCTTCATAGCGTGATCAAGTGTCGCCGTCAACATTTCTGGCTGTTGTCCACTCCTCTGGTTCAACAATGCCCAGATTGTTGGGAGAAGCGCCGTATACACTGCGGCCGAAATAGGTCTCGATAACTGCGCACCTGATCCGCCATCTCCTTGGAGAAGCCGAATGACGTAGGATTTGACGACATCAGCCTGCAAGTTGAACGAGAAATGGCTTTTCAGAGGCGGCGAGGGCTTGTGACTTGGCGCTCGAAATCCACTTCCTCGATCCATATCCATGGGGTGCGAGACAAGGACGAGCAACGATGCAAGTTCGCAGTAGATCACACTGAGATCCTGAAAAGCTTGTTCCACCTGCACCCCTAATCAGTCCATCTGGGTAGCAGTGTCCAGCAAACGCTTGCCTTTGCTTCTCGATGCGCAGGGGTAAACGGAAAGTACCCAGTGAGGTAATCAAGTAGCGTCTTGAGCTCTTCGCAAGGTGCAAGCAAATCTGATCCCTGATTCACAGATTCAAAGAAATGCTGACCTCAGCGCGCAGGCCCACGTACCAGACCAGCGCTCTGAAAAATGGCACTGTATAGAGTTCGAGTGATCTTGAACGCCGCCATGAGCATCTGGACTTCCGTTTCGGTCGGATTCGTACTTGGCGAGAAGACGACGGGCGCGCCATCAAGAAACGTGGCGGTCAAAGTCGGGTATAGCATTCGAGACAATCTCTGCAAGATTCACGTTCGACCACTGGATCATCCACGAGAAGACTGACTCCCTACCACAATCAAGGGGATGTCGCCCAACGGGCGTGAAACCTCGTCCATTTTGGGGGAAAGATCCGACAGCTTACTTAGATCCCACGCGGTTTCTGGTTCTCCACATAGGAGTCGCGGATCGTAGGCAAAGTCTTCGTCGAAAGACTCGAACTCGGGATCCATATTCCAGGTTAAATGCTTGCCATTCGTCCCATGGAGTGAGGAATAGAATATGTTTGTATATTCTTCGTATAGCCGAGTACTCGCGAAAGAAGATCGCAAAAACCAAGTTGGTGCAGGTGCTATCCCTTGCCCATTGGATGCAAAAGATTGTGGGTCTATCGCATGACTCAAGAAGGAAGAAAGGGATTGCAAAACTACCAGTTTTGACTAACAAGATTTGAGATTGAACAAGGTGGAAAATTTGAACAAATGCAGCTACCTGGGTTGAAAGTACCACAGACGCGGCGGAAATCGCCTGCGCTGGACCTGGACGGGGACAAGACACAATAAGACAAACGAGGATATTGTCAATTCGCTTCGACAGACCTCCAGCTCCATCAACCTTTGTTCCGGCGCTGAGGATTCCAAGATAGCCCTCTAGAGCGCGTTTTCCGTGGCCAAGACCAGATTCGTTCCATCCACACACCACGCTCTCTGGCACAGCATCTAGAAGAAGGTCCAAAAAGCGTACTGCATCTATTCGGATTTCAGGGAATATATGTGTTTGGGCAGATGCAGTGAAGAGTAATAGCAACGGTGCGTGTGGAATTATATCCTTCTGCGGGAGAACGTCAAGGTTGTGAATTAGCGATAATAGATTGTTTACTTTCTCGAGACGGGGAAAAATCCAGTCAAATAATGAGAGCAAAGCTTTGCGAACGCTGGCATCCTGTCGACGGGTGCATCATGCAGGAATGCTTGGATACGGCTGAAGACATACATACCTCATCACTGATGAGGCGTACGCAAGCACTGAGTAGGGGGGAAATTGAACGTTCTAGTAACCCGGGGTGACCCTGTAACAGTTCTCGGGCACTGAAAATAGCATCTTTACGGGTTCCGGCACTGTAGTGTTTGAGGAGGGAAAGTATGTCGTTGAAAGTCTGTCGCCGCTTATTGGTGGGTACAGTATCATCCTTCTCGACAGCGATGCTCTGAGTCGGAAGGGCAATACCTTGGGACGTTTAGTAAAAGAGATTGAAAAAAGTCTATTCACCTACTCCGCGTCTTGAAAGAAGTGTCTACGACATTAGAGGGTAACTTCTTGCCCTTGCCAAGTTTCAGCCTTGCTTTCTACGACATTCACATGGATTCAGACGACAATAAGAGCGTGCGTCGAGCATTCTTACCGAGAAGTCTGCGACTTTCTCTTTCTTTTTTCTGCAGCTTTTTGGCATCAGTGTGTGAACTAGTGAACTAGAGCGAGCACTGCATGTCGTCTACTTCCTATTGTGGTAACGCTCCAACGTCCCCCAGGCTATATACATACAAGCAAAAGAATAGAGTAGACCAAGAATGTCACCGAGAAGTTCCAATCACCAAACGTTAGGGAAGGGGAGCCTCATGAAGTCCACCTTGAGATCCAAGCAGAGCATATCATCATCTTCGCTTGTGTATCCCCTGATACCGACAGAGAACTTGGCTGGAGTGAGGTGTGAGTAGAGAACAACCTGTGTACTCGCGAGACAAACCTTGCGGGATTTCTTTCGGTAACGCGACCGTGTGCGAGACAGTATGATCACCCTTCTCAACGGGACACTGAATGCTCGTGTTGGCGGCACGACTAAGGATAGTCAGGAAATTTATCACCACCTGTGAGAGCGAGACTTACGCCTCTTCACAGACATCGAATCGTTTCGTCAACAATTTAATGAGACCAAGCTTGACAACAACGTCGGCATATGCACCTTCCTGAGGGTGCCGTCAGTTTGAGTCAAGCAAGATAAACAGGAAGATGAACCTCGATTGGCTCGACGGCGGTGCCGGAAACAGTGACGGTGAGATCTTGACCTGGCTTGGGCGGATCTGGAGACACCTCTATCGAGTTAATCTGAATTGGATTACTGGCAGAGCCTGTCTGCCCATCAGTCATTTGTTTTCAAGGCAGGAATGTGTATTCCCACCGCAATCGGTATAGGACCACTTGTCGGAAAACTGAACGGACGTGTCACTGAGGACCTGCTGTTCTGAGCTGGAGCCTGCGAGCACTGCACCTGCGAAGACCGCGAGCAAGGACAGCGAGCAAAGGCGGACCATGTTCAAAGTTGAGGTGGAAGACACTGAGCAGGCCAGGAATGGACGTAATACGCTCAGAGCGTGGGAGTCAACTTCCCAATGTGCGAGTATGATACCGCTTGGCTGCGGGCAGTGACCATCTTCTCCATCTCTTCCTCTAACCAACCATGAAGCAACGAGAGTATTGTTGTTGTGCAATTCCTCTCATAAATGCGGGTATATATGCTACACTCGCTGAACAGTTTGTCATCGCTATCGTCGTTGGCACTCTCTCAGTCGCTACCCCGTCAAGTAAGCACCCCCTTACCCTCCTCGTGTTTCCGCAGCCTCACTCTTGCCTCCCAAGTCGTCGGTGCCGCAACTCCATCGTTTGCTCCTGTGCTCTTTGGAGTTTTCTGTTATGTAGCAGCAGCAATCCAGATTCTAGGCTTCCTAGGTGTCGCACAAGTGAGTGGCAGCCTCATTCATCCAATTCTCAGTTCGTCTCATAAGCACAGGAAAAAGCAATCATGTATCGCAGATACGTCACTCTTCACACAGGCGCATCTATCGCAGTATTTGCTATTGGTGCTGTCTGGATTATCATTTCTGCCTCTCGCCACTCCACCGCCCAATCAAATTGCGAGGCTACTTTCTTTTCGGCAAGTGGCACATCAGAGGGCACAACTCTCTGTGATATATTTTCCTGGGTCGACGTCGGTCTGATGGCTGGCGCTTGGGCCTTCTTTGCCCTCGTCCAAGTGAGTGATGAGGGAATCGCCCTTGTAAACCATATGCTTATCACAGCCTCCAGAGTTATTTCCTCTTCGTCGTGTCATCGTATGGTACCTCTCAACGAGAGGATCACGAGAAGTATGATGCACTTAATGATCAAACCAGACCGCTGACGGATGATATCCCAATGGCCGACCGGGGTGATCCCTGGGATTCTAGAGCATCCTACGAGCTCGATGAGGGTCGTGGTCACACACACACAAGGCTAGACAGCACGGCGTCTACGGTCGTCGATGCACCAGTACAGAAGGAAGGTTATGATGGATACGATACCTACCCACCCCGTGGTCCCGAACCCCAGAACACTGATAAGCAGTTTACTGGCCAGCCCCATCCTAGTGGTTATTGACATGGAATACCCCACGGGTTGGCAAATTGCTTGATGCAAGAATCCTCGCTTATGTTTAACTGCAGATGGGAACTAGTATATAATGGTTGGATCACCTCATGGACTCTCAGGAACATTTTGTTTTCATTATTTCTGTGCAGTTTCTATCGGCTGTTGCCTTGTAATTTTACGGACGAGTGGATATAATCCAGCCATTGATATTCATGTTCATGCTACGACATTTGAGCAATCTCAAATCAGGTTTCCTCGTTGTCCTCCCATGGACCTATGTTTAGCGTGAGATGTTGAGCATGTGCAATACGTTTCCACCGCTCCTCTCTCCCGTCCTCCGTCATGAGATAGCTGTGAAAGGAAACATAGATCGTGTCCAATGGTGACTTTGAAGACAAGACCCACTCCTCCAGACTATTGCAGATGATACGTTCTTCGTCGAACAATGCGACTGCGTACCAAGCATGGGTAACCTGCAGCTTGAGCGTCCGGAGGGAAGGTCCCAACGCAAGAATGAAATCTTCCCTAAGCTCATTTACTGTCACGAGCGAAAGTGCAAAGTATTCCAGCATTGGGAGACTGCGTAAACAAGATGCAATGACAGAGGTGGAAAGACGGCTACTCCCTAGTAGAACCAGCTTTCGGAGACAGCGTCCAGGGCCGTCGAGGAGAGACTCGAGGTGTCCGTTTCTGATCTCAAACCCCAAACGATGACCCTGTGCGTGTGTGAACGACTCAAGCTGAGAGCCCGCAAAGACAGAGTTGAATCTGATTCTGTCAAAGGAGTTGCTTGTCACGCTGCGAATAGTGAGGTGGCGAAGGGCCGGGAATGACGCATTGGGGGTGAGATGGCAATCTCCGGACAAACGCAATGAGCGAATACGATCGCTAGGTAGGCGGTCGAACGGGGCAACGCGGGTGGACGGATCAAGGTAAAGCCAGTATGAGGTAAGGTGGGGGAGTGTTGTGCCAGTAGGGTACATTGCACCTTCAAAGTCAAGATGGTACCGCAGTTGTGGGACTGGGAATGACAGTTAGGGGATGGATGGACTAGTGCGACAAGTACAGACCGTTCATGGTAAAGGGGTGATATCGGCGAACATCGAAGACACGCAACTTTTCTAGAGAAGTCAACTTTGCAAGAATGCGATAGAGCTGGGAAGCTGGTGCAGCCTAGGCAGGGGGGCCGGATGAGGCACTGGGGGAGGGAGGCTAGAGGAACACAAACATGGCCAGTACGGAGAGTTTCCACGATGCGACCATCATTGGCGACATCGGCCCATCGCACGAAGAGGGCTGTTTCAGGAGAGGAGGAGATATAGTGGTGGAAACGCTCCACTTGAAACTCGTTTCGCAGGGAGATATATGTGCGGAACGTGTCAGCGGCCTCGTAGTAAACCTGCCTGCAGGTGTAGAGTAAACGAAAATGGGCGTTGGAGGGCTGCTTTGACTGGAGGACGAACTGATGGTCGGCGAGGATAAGGTCGTAGACGATGAGACGCAAATCGAATGGCAAGTCAAGAAACGGGAGCATGGCGGCCTCACCAAACCAACGTGGAGTCTCCCGCATTAGGTGCGTAACAATTACAACGTGGCTTGTCTGAAACTCGTCCTGCTCCCCCACGCAAGGCCAACAAAACCAGCTGCGTACGGGGCGGGCTTCCTCGACTCCCCTTCTCCTCCTATCTCCACCAAAAATTCCTACTTGAGCGTCTGCGACGCGGCCCTGCATTCCCATGCCCGCTCCAACTCAACCCTCCTACGAGGTCTGCCTCGACTTCATAAACGATACACACGACTCCGCAACCATACAGCTCTTGCGGGACTATGGAAGGTCCACCAGCGCGATCGTGTTGCTTCACCCCGGGGAAAGCGTCACCCTCGTCCTCGACGCGGGTTCAGTCTACAAGTACGCTCTCAAATCGCGCACAAAAGTCGCCAACGTGAGGTGCGTCTCACCCCCCTCCAACACCATCCTGCCGTTCTTTTGACCCGTCGTGCGCTTTCACAGTGCCCGAAGCTGGAGAGATATACGATGCGACATATCACAGCTCTTTTCGAGTGGTGCATCCTCCCGCACATCGCAGCGCGCATCTCCAACCCCACTATGTAATGGTGTCACAGTCGATCGTCTCTGGCGGGACTATCGCTTCAACGTCTGGAATGACTCTGTACGTCTACTTGGGCCCAGACTATTCGTGTACCTCACCGATCCCTACTGATTTTTCAGTGAGCTCCTGCACACAATACCCTGCGAAGACGCACGCCGTCATACTATACTATCGTCAACGACAGAACGCGGGTCATTCTGCCGGCGGATAATCAGTTGCACGCAACGTAATACGTAACCTAAACTTATTTTTCATCCTCTCGTCTGTGGATGGTGTCAAATCATTCCAGGTAGGGGCGAAAGACCTCCTACAGCACTCTTGGTCGTGTAACATTATCAGTTGCTTGGTATCAAATCCGCAGCGGTCTGTGATGAGTCGACGTCACAATCTTGTATTTCTTCCTTTGGTTATTGTGCTCGTTACTATGGAGTCCCTCGCAGAGCTCCGTCCATCATTGTTTTAGCTCGAACAATAAATGAGCACAAGGTCAAACACTTCGCACACAGTTGTAACGTAATAGCATTGCATCGTGTACGATAAACAGTACCAGCACATCATTAATATAGCAGTTCACGAAAGATGCAGGTTGTGTACAGTATAGGCTGAAGGTTTGGGTGGTCCTTTATTGGTAGAACGTAACCGACTCCTGGGGAGCCAACCCGTCCGTGTGAGCGCACCCTTGGCCAGTTGTCCCGCGGGGCGAAGTTCCCCGGGGGCCGCGGACCCTGCGTGCAGAGATGTCTTGGGGAATGTCGCACTATAGGGAGCCTTGGCATTCTCTGCTCTCGAACTCTCGGCCAACTGTGCCTTGTGCTGTAGTATCGGTCTTGCAAGAAGCGACTCCTAGGAGATATTGAATGTCGCAACCTTTTTATATAATCCGAGGCACTCACAATGTGCGCAGTCGCTTTCTGGCTAATCTCAGTGAGAGCCTCGCGTCCCCGATACTTTAACACTTGTTGAAGGTTCCTTCGCGTCACGGAGCGTAACTGCCCCTTATCGGATGCTTTTAACTGGAGCTCGTCAGAGATAGAGGCGTGAGCAGCAGTGACACCATTATTGAGCACACCCCTTGGGGTGTTCCAACGCAACTTGTCCGTAAGCAGCTCCCGACCCACAGCCCGGGCTGTCATCTCAAATTTGAAGTCCCTTGGATTGTCGACTAATTCCAAAAGAGCCATGGGTGCATTGTCGCCCATCCGATTATCAATCTGAACCACGCGCGTGTAACCACCTGGGCGTTCCTTGTATCTCTGCGCGAATGTGGTGAAAAGTTTTGGCAAGACCTCGGGCTTGAGGAGGAAGCCTTGGGCACGTCGATAGGAAGTTTCGCTCCCTCTTTTTCCGAGTGTGATGATCTACCCTTGGAGTTAGACAGTTGGGGAGCGGGACTGAGATGCCGTGCCTTCTCTGCCAGTCTCGCGACATCCTTGGCCTTTGGAAGTGTGGTTCGAATTTGCTCATGTTCGAACAACGAGCTGACAAGGTTTCTGGGTGTGCGGTATGAGTATTGAGATCAAAGGGAGGAGATATGTGGCACACCGAAGCATCAGATTGCGATGCGAAGAGGTCCGCGAGAATTTTCGAAACGCGACGCCATGCTTCATGGCTAGAACAGTAGAATGTACTCGTTGAAAACTAAGAGGTACAAAGTATGAGCTTCCTCAAAGGGTAGCTTAGTTAATCTTCGGTCAATTCCGGACAACATAGCGAACAAAACGCGCCTTGCTGTCTGCCAGACGCGTTCACACCAAAATGTCGTTCGCTCGTATAACTCTCCGCAGTCTCTCCCGTGCTCGACCGACCTTCGCCGTCTCAAAGCAGTCTGCCTACAGATTGCACCGCGCGAACTTTTCCGCCGCAGCAGGACTGTCCAAGGAAGATATTCAAACTCGAGTCTTCAACGTGCTCAAAGGTTTCGAGAAAGTCGACCCCTCTAAGGTAGCATTTCCAATACATACACATATTCACGTCGAGTATTTACATATTTTCCAGATATCGACCTCGGCTTCCTTTACGAGTGACCTCTCTCTTGACAGTTTGGATGCGGTTGAAGTCGTTATGGCGGTAGAAGAGGTTTGTGTGGTCTTTCCTCCGCCGACGTAATCCTTGATACAGCATCAACAGGAGTTTGCTATCGAGATTCCCGACACCGAAGCCGACGAAATAAAGACTGTTCAGCAGGGTAGGCCTCCTCCATTGGCTGTTTAACCTGTTAATGCTTATCCTTTTGCCTTCAACAGCCATTGACTATATCGCAAAAACGCCCGAGGGTTCGTAGGCTTTGCTTTCCGCATTGTACTTCGCTCACTTTTCATTAGCTCACTAAGGGAAAGGATAGCACTATTCGTCCACTCATCAGTTTGTAATCGGCATCAATTAAACACTTATTTCCACCCGGGCAGGGTGCGTATGATCGGAGACTGTTCAATGCCTGGGATTATTTTGGGCCGAGTGGGTCACTTGCTCAAAGTTTGACGCGATAACCCCATTTGGATGCGCAAGAGCTATCGCATATATATGCAACGCGGAAGGTTGAGTATCGTCCTATCCCTCATGTCACCACCCAAAACTCTCACTGTCAACGAGCCACTTCTTAAAGTTGGGTGTACCCTCGGTGAAGGTTCGAGCGTATTAACTATGCAACTTTGCCATTGATGAGCTGTCAATAGCCCCTCTTTATGATCCCAAATCACAAGTCCTGCATTTTGTAGATATATGTGAGAACAAGGTAAGATGGGCGGTCTGTTCGTTGGGGAGTCAGCTTGTCGAGTTCCCTAAACAAGGTTCTTCATCTGGATACCATTACTCTAGCACTAAGCGTGGAGACATTTGATGAACCGATTACATGTCTTGCCTTGAGGACTCGTGGGGTGAGTGCGCTTTACAGACATCCCCATGCTCGGCTCTCGTTATTATTTTCCAGCTCGCCTGTACAACAGGCAGTGGTTTCGCGGTGATGGACGGAGGATCAAGGCTGCGTTATCTCTGTAAACCGTTACCTGAGCATCACGCCCCCCATGTGAGATTCAACGATGGAGCGTGCGACAGAAATGGCCGATTTTTTGCTGGAACTATCCATTCCAAAGATCAGGGTATCCCAGGCCAGCTTTGGATGTATGACCCAGACACGTCAGAATGCAAAGTTGTAGACGAAGGGCCCTTTACGGTCAGCTGTGGCAATTCTCTCATGGGAGGAAAGTTTACAGTGTATAGGACTCGAATGGACTTGGTTGGAGTCCGGATGGAAAAATCATGCAAGCATGAAACCCGTTCTGCTGTCTGAGTGTGTCTCAAGAGGAATTTCAGGTACTTCACGGACTCCCTCGCCAATCTCATCTATGCCTACGACTTCGACGATGGAAAATTGTCGAATCGGAGAATTGCCGTTGACGCGATTGCCCAGGGGTTGCCGGAAAAGACCTTTTGTGATGGCCTATGTATTGACGAAGAGGGCTACATATGGAGCGCAAGGTTCGTCGATCGGTTGATCAAAGAATATGTTGGCCGACTCTTGGCAGATGGGGAGGTTCTCGAATCGTCCGGTTCTCACCTCAGGGCAACATCGACGCCGAGATACATTTTCCTACTGTTCTCCACGTAACTGCGTGTTGCTTTGGAGGTGGGCAGTCAACTTGGTCGATCCTGGAGAATGATAGTCATTTTTGTTGTGCAGGTCCCAACGATGACCAACTATATGTAACGACTGCCCACTGCGGTGCCGTTGGGGGAGACAGCAGCCTGCAGGAGAAATACCCTGATTCTGGGCATCTTTTTGTGGTGGATTTGTCGGGTAATGTCAAGGGGAGTCAATGGCGATACTCTTTCGGGGAATAACGGGTTCCGTGAGTGATAGGGAATATGCCACGAGCGCTAGTTCACTCTGCATCGGTCGTACTCGGAGCTTGTAAACGTGTCGATTGTCTGTCGCGCTGATTTGGTGGGAAACAAACCATTATTCCGTACGGCATCAGTGGGCGGAAACCATCATGAGCTCGCACGAACTTCACCTCACCTATCTCACAGTTCGAGCTCGTGGGGAGCCAGTCCTACTTCTTCTTGCTGACTCCGGAATCCCATTCACCTTGGAAGAAGTTGCACCAGAAACCTGGGGTCGATGGAAGACGTCAGGAAACGTTACCCGTGACCTTTACCCTTATTCTGCGCTTCCGGTTTTGCGGGTCAGAGACAAGTCTGCAGGAGGAAACGAACTCGTATTAGCGGAGACTTCTGCTATCTTGACGTTCTTGGAGGAGTTTCTGGCACCTCGGGGGACACCTGTAGGTAATGGAGATACCGCGGACGAAAAGCAGGCTAAACGTGACCACAGCTTCTCAAAGATATGTGTCTCGAAGTCAGGGTAGGTACGCAGATGATCAAGGAAGCATCCCTGTTTTTTCTCGGTCGAGTTTGGGGAACTTCCGTCAACAAGGTAGTGTACCATCCGAAATAACACGGGGCGATCTTTCCATTTACACTGTATCGATTCAGGACTGGTTAGCACCGCCCAAGCGTGAAAAGCTCTGGCGGGGCCCTGTGACAAGATACCTGCGGAACACTGAAGGCGCGCTGTCGAACTTGAACAATAGCATCAATGTTGTCCCATGCGCTGCCGAACCACTCAAGGGATATACAGTTGCTGTCGTCACTGCAATCAATTTTATCACGGACTTATTCCCATCTGCGAAAGTGGAGCTGGAGAGCGGGGGTCAGTATGAGTTGTGCGGGAAGGTGTGGGCCGCTGTGGGTGAGCGAGAGAAAATAGTTGAATACTGGACAAGGAACCAGGTGCAAACGAAACCGTGGACGATCTTTGTGTATGGTACGGCGGAGTGGATAGCACAAGAAGCAGCGAAATTGTAGTTTCATTAGGTCCGGGAAATTCCGAGAATGACTGCACAGTTTTTGTCATGGTGGCTGTCTCAATGCGCGTTCCCACATTTCACCAACGACCTCAAGATCAAAGGTAAGCGAGGCTCGACGTCCTACCCATTGAGCGCTCCTAACCACTCCCTTCTCCACAGGTGAATTCACTTGATTTCGTTTCTTGCCCGCTCAGAACTCAACATAGTGTCCCCCATTCAATATAGACTTCGCTATGGCCACTTTCTCCTCGACACCCATCGTCATTGATGGCAAGGGTCACCTCCTTGGTCGATTGGCCTCTATCATCTCCAAGCAAATACTGTCTGGCCAGAAGATTGTCGTCGTGAGATGCGAGGAGATTAACATCTCTGGCAGTTTCTTCCGCAACAAGGTATGATCATACGTCTATCCCTCAACCAAGTCCAGACGACATCTCGCGCTACGCAGCTCCGCTACCACAACTTTCTCCACAAGCGCCACATTGTCAACCCCAAGAGGTCTGGTCCCTTCCACCATCGCGCTCCTTCCAAAATTCTTTTCCGCGCCATCCGTGGCATGGTGCCCCACAAAACCGCCAGGGGTACTGCCGCGCTCGAGCGTTTGAAGCTCTTCGAGGGTGTTCCTCCGCCCTATGATCGCAAGAAGCGGATGGTCGTTCCTGAGGCCCTCCGGGTACTGCGGTTGAAGCCTGGCCGGAAATACTGCACCGTCAAGGTACGGGAGACGGTGGTTTTGACACGAGCGGTGCATTGATAACACGATTGCGTAGCGTCTGTCGCATGAGGTTGGGTGGGGTTACAAGGACGTCGTTGACCGCCTTGAGGAGAAGAGGAAGATCAAAGCACAGGCATTCCATGAACGCAAGGTGCGTAGGGCAGAGTTGGCTCATTATATCAGGACTGCAAGTTCACTCCGAATTCCAGATTACTGCGCTGAAGCTGCGCCAAAAAGCGGTTGGGGACGCATCACCTTCCTTTGAGAAACTGGTAGAATATGGATTCTAGGAGGGCCACCATGTTTGTGTATCAAGCCGCAGTCTACGTTATGTTTAGTACCGATGAGACCATGCATGTAACTATGCGACCTCTCCAAGGCTGGTGTTCTTATATGCAGCTTTTTTTTGCGCATTGTTTTCGTCTGTCCCCGGTTTTTTTTTTTTCAGACTTGAGTGGCTGTGCGGTAGGTGGCGGGAACGCGCCGGACGCGCGTTTCTGGAGGGCAGCGATTGTTTGCCACCTTTTCGACCATTCCCGCCGCCATTCTCTCCTCCCACCTCCTCATTGTCCCCGACAGCCCCAACACCATGTCCGCAGAACACCCAGCCCATCAAAACACAGGTGGGCCCTTTCTTTTCCTAGGGGCATCCTGCTTGCTTACTCAACTAAAGCATCCCCCGCAGCATCCCGCTCCACATCGCCAAACTCTGCTCACGACGTCCTCACCCTTCGTGCCCTCGTAACCACAAAGGAGGCTGGCGTAATTATCGGAAAGGGCGGAAAAAATGTTGCAGATCTCAGGGAACAGACTGGGGTGAGAGCCGGCGTCAGCAAGGTCATACCTGGCGTCCACGAACGTGTCCTCACAGTCTGCGGATCTGTCGACGCAGTCGCAAAGGTATGTGCTCCCCTCTACCTCCCCAGCCTCACCTCAGCTTCACTCAAATCCTCTCCGCCTGCAGGCATACAACCTCATCATCACCCAACTCGTTTCATCAAGCCCCTCTCCTGTTCCCGTCTCGTCGTCATCCCCACACACCTCTATTCGCCTCCTCATCTCCCATAATCTGATGGGAACGATAATCGGTCGCAGCGGCCTCAAAATCAAAGCCATCCAGGATGTTTCTGGAGCTCGCATGGTAGCCTCAAAAGAAATGCTCCCACAGTCAACAGAACGCATCGTGGAAGTTCAGGGTTCCCCAGAAGCTATCAGTCGTGCAATCGAAGAAATTGGAAAATGCTTGCTGGAGGACTGGGAAAGGGGTGCCGGGACAGTTCCTTTCCACCCCGGCGTTGGTGACGAACGTCTTGGCTCAAGACGGTCAGCCAATGGCTATGCTGGTGGTTTGAGTACGCGCAGATCCGCCGGTGATGTTACTCGCCGTGGTTCGTCTCCACCATCACCACACTCACCATCAACGACCCAACCACCGTCCAATCTTCGTACGCAAAACATCTTAATTCCTGCTGATATGGTCGGATGTATCATTGGCCGTAATGGAAGCAAAATAACTGAGATCCGCCGGCTCTCTGGATCGAAGATATCTATTGCAAAGGCCCCACACGATAATTCCGGTGAACGAATGTTCACTATCATCGGGACTCCGGCAGCCAACGAGAAGGCATTGTTCTTACTCTATAATCAGTTGGAGAGCGAGAAGGAGAGGAGAATTGGCAGGGAACAACAACAGCAGGACTCCCAAGAATAAACCGACCTGCCACCGCTCTGCCAGACATTCCGCCCAATTACTTTGCACGATTGATCCGACGCCTCACCAAATCGACCCCTATGCCTCATCCTCCCAGCCTTCTTGTCCTCTCCGCTCTCCACACGTTGCTTCCTCGGACGTGTGCCCCGCTTCGTTACCGCGCGCTCTCAGAAGAGCCGTATTCGTTATTTGTCTTTAACCCTGTGCATTTCCCCATCCCCTATCACCGAAAATACGCACAAAACCCCTCTTCACTTCGATGTTCTTGACTCCCGATTTGCTTCATCGCCTCCCTGTCCTCCGACGATAGCTCTGACCAAGATACATATTGCGACATGCCTGACATACTACAATGCATTGTGTTTTAGTTTCACCGACGATATACAACATGCGTCCATGACTTGCTCCAGTTCCTTTCTTGTCCGCTGTTGCCATTCATTGATTCAATTGAATGGGTGTTCACAATACGGACTAAAATACTATTCAGAGATCACGTGCACTCCGTTGAGCTCGTTTCAATGAACAAGGTTTGCAATGAACGGCCAGTACCCATCCTCACACAAGACCTCCTCTTACACAGTTCCCCTGTATGACACCACTGCACTGACTTCGGCGTTGGCTAACCCATACACGCAACAACATGCACCGAGTCATATGTCCCCACATTATTATCAGGCATACCTGCAAGCCTATTCACCTCGCACAACCACGGATGGGTACACACTTTCATCGACCTACGTCCCGGGCACCGCAGTTCAGATGAGAAGAGGAACGTCGACGATGCCTACCTCGTCTCCTCGGGACCGGTCGTCCGTGCAGGCGCACCCACAAACGACTGTGGGACCTATCCTGAATCATCTCACTTACGGGAGCTGGTACCAGCACGGAAATTGTCGGTGCACCCGCCAGGGTTGCCCATTTACCGGCTCCCGCAAGTCCGTCGAGATTCATATGATGGATCGACACTTTACATTTCCACCTAGATGGGAGAAGAAGGACGGTTGGGATGCTGATCCGAGCTTAAGAGGGTGCATATTCATACCATATTACTTTAACCCTTGACTGATGCAGATTTAGAAAACCTATCACGATTCAGGGGACATCCCTAGTGCTAGATACACCAGAAGCTATCAATGCCTGGATAGCAGAGCGGAGAAGGCGATTCCCGACGGACGAAAAAACTCGGGATAAGAAACGGAAACTTGAGGAGGCAGTTGCGCGAGGGCAGCTAACACCCGAAGATATAGGTGCTGGCGCAAGAAAAAAATACAAGCAGAACACCGCATTTGCGGATGGTAGCAGCAAGGGATTCCGAGGAAAAGGGCACCAAAGATGTAGAGGTCGTCGATGGGAAGGTCCGGTACAGCGTGAAGAACCCAGAATAGAAATTGTCGACGACTCGACGAGTCAACCAGCCAATGCAAGAACGAAATGCACTCGGGAAGCAAGCTCAAATTCTGGGTCCATCGCAGGTGACGACGAGGCACCCGAAGTTGTGTCATCTAAAGTTCCTACCGCACCACTGTGCATGCCGAAAGTTGATGTTGGGCACAGCAGCGAAGTACAAATGTCATATGCGTACCCTCAAGAACCCGTCAGAAGAATTCCTCAGCCGAAGAAGCCACCGCGAAATCCGTTCGTATCACGGTCAACACTGCTTCGTAATGTACTGGAAGCTTGCTGTTTACTTGCCCTAACCACTCTAATTCTCTTGCTTCTCAAGCTGCTCCTGCCTGAAATCCGGGTCACAGTATCCAATCTGTCGCAGGCCATACACTTTCTTGTCGAAAATGATTTTCTTCGTGACGTTGAGCTACGGCCAGGCGAGGCACAAGGGCAGATGATCGAGGTCCTTGGAAGTAGCGAGACTCCGTGTTCTGCTCAGCCTCCCAACAAGAAAACCCCGGAACCTTAAGTATTAGCTAGAATGGGGAACGAAGAGATACAGTAAATAGTGGCAACTAGGGAATGCTTTGCTGTGATCAGCGGTTATCCTCCAAACCACCTTCGGAGATGCTACTGCTCTCAAACGACCCATCTTCGTCCCCTTCGACTTCCAAAGTCCGTTTCTCTACATCAAATCCGTAACCTGTTAGCCCTTCTGTGATCTGGTCAACTTTAGATTGCGCCGTGACGACAACAACGGTAGAAGTAGACGGGCTGAAAATCGGCAGGATATATTTCTTGAGAGATGCTAGGACGGCATCCTTGGTGACAGCTTGGTATTGCTCCAAGAGCTGGAGGTTGAGGTCTTGACTTAGACCCTTGAGTGCTTGGTTGGTAAATGAGTTGATCGCCTGCAGAGATCTGAACAAATCAAACGCCCTGGACGTTTAAATCACCTACTGCTCTGCCTGCCGTTGCAACGTTTTTCGTAACAGAGTAGACGATGCTGCTCTTGGCAGCGTCTAGCGTTGTTTCTCCGAGCTCAATCTGATGGAGTTACCCCACTGAACTGACGGAGACAAAACAACGGAAACCTACGGAGCCGTCAACTAGTCCCGAAACAACATTGTTCACCTCTTTGAAAGCTTCCATGCTGTTGGAGCTCTGTGTGTAGAAGGTCAGAAAGTGTGTGTGATTGAATGGAGGCCAAACTTGCTCGGTACAGGGAGAAGGTAATTAGCCCAGCTTCCCTGTCGGCAGTCATGTATGCGCCGTAGGCGAGGCCAGCACCGCGGACCGACCTCTGTTGCAATCAGCATATTTTGACATTGTCGAAACAGGATTCTACAATACCCATAGAAAACTCTCCGTTGCATTCAGAACTTCAAGTGCGACCCTTAATGCCGGAAACTCTGGATGATCGAAGCCTTGAATACCCTTAGTGGTATGGTTGACAAAGGAACTTTCGATCGTGGGCAAGCTAACAACAACCGCCTAGAAAAGGGTGAACGGATGCACGGTAAGAGTCTGTTTGTCCCTACCCTCCTAATCGGGTTCCTGCCCAATTCGCTGAGTGTCTCGCAAGTCAACTTTACTGGTGCCAAAGTTGACTCCTGCTGAAACGTGGAAAAAAGGAGGCAAACTAGGAGAGAGTCGTGCTTACGCCAAGGTAAGCAAACTTTTCACTCCATGTACTACGGGGCTTTTTAAGACCCAATACATTTCCAGTGATGGATATTCGAATTCCTGAGGGATCAGTCACTACAAGCATCAGAGTTCAATGAGACGCCTCCCAACATGCCAGGGAAACGGTACACACAGCACTCTCGCAGTTTCTCGAAGGCAGCAATCGCCTGTTCTGGGCACTCCTGAAGGTCTTTAATAAGCTTCGGCACAAATTCCGCTTGGGACAAGATTGTGCCAGCGAGCGCAGTTGAACTCTTGTCAAATAACGTTTCAGCCCACACAGATGACAAGACGTTGTTGCCATCACGCTTGAGCTCAGGAAGGGACTGAGCAAGTTTAGCAGCGGAAACAAGGAGCCTTTTCCGCGGATTAGCCACTGGAGACGAATTACGAAACACTTGCTCACCTTTCTTTGTCGAATACGGCGCCCCAGACAAGGTCGCGGAGCCAAGTGACGGCGGACTCGTAATGTGGTACCTCAACCTTGAAACTTATGCGCACAAATTCGGTGAATTGATCTGATAATCCGAGCCCTGCTTCATACGAAACAGTCAGGTCATCGAGCTGGTTGACAACCTCCTCATGAGCCAATACTTTGCCGATTTCCAGCTTTACAGGCAAAGAGAAGAACGCAGCGGCATAAGTGGAGAGGTATCTATGGAATCTCAGTGAGAGAACCGGTGTAGCAAAAATGAAGTTACGAACGGGCGAAGTTCGTTCGGCACGTTTGCAAGCGAGAAGAACGCATGGATTCCCACAAAATCTGACTACAAGGTCTGTCAGCCCCGAAATCATTTCAACTAAAAGAAACTTACCCTAACATGATCATATTGTACAAACATCGACAATGGCTCGCCGTCGTTCTCAATATGTTTTTCAAGATCCGATCGCAACGAAGGCCTGGAAGTAACACTCCGACCCTTGCCCAATTCTTGCACGCTCTTCACAGGAATCCACGATATGCTCTTCACATCTGGGACTGGGAATGAAGTTAGAATCTCTTTTGGGATGGGCAATTCATGTTCGGCTTTCGCAGCCTCAAGTTCCTGTCCAGCCTTCGCAAGACCTTCAGGTCCGAGCTTTTCGACTTGCGCGGCTAGGCGAGCCTTTTCAATCATTTCAAGTTTCTCCGCAAGGTTTGCCGAGGGTCTTCCGATGACGACAGTGTAGGGCTGGTCGACGAAGTACCTTGTAATACCACTAAGTATCACACAATGTAATATGCATATGACTCACCTTTTCAAGAGATCTGTCCATTGTGAGCTGTTCCAAGCTCTAAGGATATTGTAATACTTGATCTCGTCCAAAGCCCCGCGCAGATCCGAGCCATCTGTTGCTCCGTACAAGAAATCTGTTATTATCGTGCCTGAAAAAGTATCTCCTTTGGCAGATTCAAGTTTGCTCCGCAACTAAAATGGTCGAATCAGCAAGGCAACAAGACTGCGAAAGCTAACAAAGATTCCTACTTGACGTTCATCTCGGTTGATGACCATCGACATCCGGGCCATGTCAGTGCCTTCCGTAACAATGCGACGGAAGCTCGCAGAGAGCCTCGCATCAAAGGTGTCTAAGTATTCTGCGGGCACGGAACCGATGTAAACGGGTAAGTCTACCATTGTAGCGCGAGCGTCTTCGCTGAAGTAAATGTAAGAGCTTCAAGGGCATGAGTATGATAACATGATGTAAAGATGGAACTTTACCAAAGGGGAGACTCTATTTCAACATATTCTTTGTTCAGAGGAGCCACGGGCGATGATGTAAGGTAGATAGATAATATGTCCAAAGCCTAGAAATGTATTGAGCGAGTTACTCACAAATTCGTGATAACAAACAAACCTTCCGTTCCAAGAATGCTGTTGGAGGTGGGCCATTATACGTGATAAGCAATTCACCTTGACTCTCGTCTTTCTCTGGGAACTCCACGGCTTCCTTGGTGACCTCCTTAATGCGCTCGCGATTGGTACTGGCCGTCTCCACAAACGGTCGTTTCCAGCCTTTTGGGAGCGGTCCCTGATTTTGGCCATGTGCGATAATGTTAGGCTCAACCTTCTCTTGGAGAACAGAAAGAAGAGATCTGGTTCCACTTGAAAGTTTTCCGGTGACTATCAATGACAAATTATGAGGGACATAATATGTACTGTGGTATTGCCGAACTGCAAAGCAGATATAAGTTAATGAAAGGAGGTCAACGGAGAATTTACTTTGTTCTACGGTGAGAACACGCAAGGCTTCCATCAAGCCACCAGTTTCGCTACGGTAAGCACTGCCCAGAGGATACAAGATACGTTGAGAGCTAAAGGAGACGTAAGCACCAACAAAACCAACGAAGGGTCAGCACTGACCGGAGAGCCATCAGATCGCCAGAAGTGTTCTCTCGCCCTTGCATTTCACTGTACACCACACCAGCATCTTCACCTTTCGCATTGATATGGTGAACCTACGAGGTCAGTGAGATAAGCGCCTTCTAAGTTGAATAAACCGATTGTACCTCCGTCACAAAGGCTGCTTTAGACATCGTCGGATACAGTATGTGATCGAGGTATATTGGCAAGAGCTGGAGGAACCCCTGTTCTCCAGCTGTTGAAGCGGTATAGGCTGCGTGGAAGTAGAAGTAAGGAAAGAGGTGATGAGAGGACGAGTTGCTTGCCTGTATGGTCATTATCCGTCCAAGCATTTGTACCATCAGAGAAACCACGGTTAGCGAGATGGTCTATGATGCCTTTATACGGGTACTTTTCCGAGCCCATGAAAACCAGGCTGGCGGATCAGCCTCAGAAACAAGTATGGAAAGTGTGTCAAACAACTCACTGTTCTAGGGTGTGAGGACAACCGCTGTCGTTGAAGACTGAGAGAATGAGAAGGGTAGAAACAAGTAGGACAAGAGTGAAGGGGCTTACTCTCAGTTGCGACAACAAAGTATCCATTGATGAGTGGAGCTGGAGACGGGTTCAGAGGTGTAGGAAAAAATAAGACTGAGGTACACACCCTCGTAATCTAGATGAACAAGGGTCAAGCCGCTGACACGGCTGCGCCATTTTGAGACGGCCACATCAGTATATTCTAGTTGGACGCGCTGAACAAGGTCAAAATTGCCAAAAGACGTCAAGGCGTCATCTGAAATGGCTGAACGATCTTGAAATGGAGCCATGGAAGCGAGAGACCTTGACCGAGTAGGCAGGAGAATACTTGGGCGATGATGATGGCCGGCGCTGCGGAGGAAATGGAGCGAGCTGGCTGTACGACGAAGGGCGGTCGTCGTCGAAAGGCGCGCTGTGGAGAAGAGCTTGTGCATGTGCCAATTGAAGCGTGTGCAGCAGTGTCTCTGCCGATTGACCTGTGATTACGTTATCTTCCTTGCCATTCACCATGGGCTACGAGCCTACGCCAGAACAGATCGCTCAGGCAGAAGAAAAACGCCTCAAACGTCTGGAAAAGAAACTTTGGAAAGAAAAGCAGCAAAAACAGAGTGACCAGACAGTCCCTCTCTTCCTCTCGAGACCATGGATACCACTCAAGCCGCCGGACCACTTTCACACTCAGACGGTCAGCGTCATGACATGGAACGTCCGTACTCACATCCCCGTGCATCCGTCTGCAGTTCGCTCACAATATATCCTTGTAGTTACTCGCTCAGTGTCTCGTTCGTGCGTCGAGTTAATGTGCATCTTTATGATCAGGTGCCAATGAGTCACAGGCTCAGAGCTCTTCCCAACCAGTGGCAAAGCCCGTAAAGCGAGTGAGAGGATACCGATGCTTCATGCTGAGATACTCTCTCACGACGCCGATATCCTGTGTATGCAGGTCTGTGAAGCCCAGCAACGTCTCTCGGACACGATCTAATGAATTCCAGGAAGTCGATGGGCTGCACAAGCTCCTTCCTGTGCTCGATCTCGCTGGATACGCTTACTCTTATGCAAGTGGTATAGACAAACACCACGGATGTCTCATTGCGTACAAGAATACGATGTTCCGGAGCGTGCATGAAGCCATGATAGAGTATGATACGTTGGAAGTGCACAGCAACCCCGAACTAAGTACGCAAGCACGCATTGGGTCGAGCCATCGAACCAAGAACATCGCAAAAATCGTTGCCCTCCAAAGTATAGGTCCAGAATCAGCAGTCCAGAGCTACATTATCGCAACGACGCATCTGTTTTGGCATCCCGCGTTCGTGCACGATTGGCTTCTTCAACAATTCCGCTGACGTGAATTCGTCATTAGGTACACTTACGAAAGAGCGAGGCGAGTTACTTAAATCTCCACCTCTTTGTGCCCAAGTCTAGAGTTGGTCATAGGCAAGCAGGGCTCCTGGTTCGTGAGGTCATCGCATTCCAAGAGCTCTGGAAACTCCGTGATTGGCCCTGTATCATAGCGGGAGGTAAGAATCCTCGAGAACCCATGCACCCGCAGCTCCATTGTATTCCAACGTCGAGCAGACTTCAATTTTCCTCCTGATGACCCCGCGTACTCCTTGCTAGCTCGCGAACCACTGTCTCTTGAACAACAAGAACGACTCCAAGTTTCACGAGTCGTGCACGTCTCCATAGACCCCACCGTTCTCACATCCATCACGAAAGAGGCGGACGAAGGGGGCGGTGAGCAAGGCGCTGATCCTGATAGGGTTATTCGAAACTCGAGGAATTCCAAGCCCTCCGATGGATTGTTATCAGACACTGAACTGTCTACTCTTGTTGGGCACTGCTTGCGGAGTGCATATGATGAGGGACAACGGTCATCGCTACTAGAGGGAAACGATACCGCGACACTGTATGGTGCCAGAGCACTCTTACCGGCTAAAAAAGTTGGCGCTTGTGAGCCAATGTGGACTAGCTTTACGCATTACTGGAAGACGACTCTAGGTAATACCCCTGCTCGGACTTGACGAGATTTGTTGTAGCTCACGAAGTACCAGATTACATATTCATTCTAGATGCCCCTGGAAGTGAAACGCGTGTAACGGGTTACCTCCAACCTCATCGCACGGACGATGTTGTGCAGGGCTTGCCTCAGATCGGGATATGTGGCAGTGATCACTTCTCACTCTGCACTCAGCTTGTGACGTTGCCTGCCACATTGTAATAATACTGGAACATTAGGATATCTGGATTCGCTGCGACTAATCTTCCATCAAAGGTACGAAACGTAAGGAGTAGAGTCCAAGGATGCACAGTGATCCCAGTCAGACAAGTGCAAGTCCTTGCTCAGATTGTGCTTGTCAAGATCTTATCTATGCCGCCCGGTCAGAGCCTGCGAGCAAAGTCTTGAAAAGCCCGCTCGCGGAATCTTCATTCCGCAACTGAATCATATAAATGACGCCTGTCCGTGCACCCCCAGCATCACTCAACTCAATTGCCACACCAGTTTTGCCCACCCTTTCAACTCCATCCGTCAAGACGATCGTCGAGATAAGAATCGATTTTTCTTTGCTACCTGCCTCCACAACAAGCTGCTTGACATTCGTGGGCTCCTGGCGGTAGAGCGTCAAGTTCGCCGAACCCAACGACTTCCATTGCGCATGTTGTTGCTGATGGAATACCTTGCACTTCATTTGTGCCGTGATCACAGACCGTACGGGTCCAAGCGGTTTGCGTTCTTCGGCTGGAGACGTGGGAGGGCTTGGATCTAAAATTGAGGGTTCCGCAACTGAGTTAGTTCTCGATCCCATTTGCATCGACGGGAGGAGTGGTCTCGAGTTTGGCATGTTCAGGGACCCCATCGAGTTCTTGCGTTGACTGTATGGGCGTTGTGGCATGGGTAAACCATCCGGTAATGAGGGTAATGGAGGCAACGGGTTTGGGCTATACTGATATTGTGCATGGAGTGACCGCGACGATAGAGATTTCTGAAGCCCGTGAATGGATTGTTCACCTGGGTGGGATATCACTGGAGGACTGGATGTATGTATAGGGAATGGCTGCCCATTTTGGGAGTGTGGATCCAGTTGAGAATGAGGAGCAGGGATAATCTTCTCGTGGTTCGGTCTATTCGGAAGAGAAATTAAGGAAGGCTGATGGTGCAGAGGTTGTTGACGAAGCGAGTGTATGGAAGTATGGTGTCGTAAAGTCTGGTTTTGCAAGGCGGGGTGCTGCGAAGTCGGTGGTGAATACACCCCACCTGGTCCTCCAGGAAGGTCTGAGGTAGGCACTGCGAGAGGCGGTGACTGTGATTGAATACTTGCACTCCGTATGGGAGGAATGATTTGTCCTGGTACAAATGAGGAAGGTGGGCTATTGGTGGTGTACCCTGCGGAAGATCTACGTGGGGGGTATATTGGGCCCGAATTGTGCAACGTGGGTATACGTTGTCCATTCCCTGGCGAACATGGACTGCTTGGGGGGCTGCCAACTACATCACGTGGTTCGATCGTCTCAAGCTGGGTAAGTTGCTGTTCGGGGCGAGTTTGCGAGGGAAACGTCACGATGTTTTGGTTAAACGAAGAAGCCGCCAAAGTCCTGTCCGCTGTGGAAGTGGCGTCATCCACCCACTTGGATCGAACGTTACCTGGTTGGGATTGGGGAAGTAAACCAGGATTCAGTGCTCGATCGGGTCTTTCCCTCAAAGTACTGCCAGACATTTTGAGGCGCGTAGCTGGTGATTGTGGAGGGTTATCAATAGGAGGTATGGGTGGTACAGGCTCTTGCGTAGCTCTCGACACTAGGTTAGCGGGTGAGAAAAACCGACCCCAAAAATATGGAGCAACTCTTACTCGTTTTTGCGAACGATATACACTCTTGAAATTCATTGAGAATTCGGTCTCGTTTGAGTTGGGAATCAACTTCCAAAATCAGTGTCTCTTTACGCATGATAGAGACTTGCAGGGCATTTTCTATGGATTCGATCAGAAACGTGCGCTTGGAAGAATAACCTAACCAACCTTGTCTAGGCACTTCGGTTACGTTCAGAACTTTGCCGGAAAGCGGAGGATAGCAAAGATGCATATCTTGCCCATCACCAGCTCTGGCAACTCTCTCGTCTCGGGTCATTTCTTCGCACAGAAGAAATAGGTCCGACAAAATATAAATATGCCCGTGACCATGGACAACTTCTACTCCCGTCGCCTTGGGAGTAAATCGTGCAAGCACCTTTGCTGATAATCGTAACTCGCGGGCGTAAGGGAGGGTAGGTGGTGCTATTTGCAGTCGAATTTGCTGCAGATACGGCTAAGTTGACAACGTGTGCAATGCTGCACCACGAACCTTTGGTTGCATTGTAAATATGTCGAGTGTGTTTTTAGTAACTAAGCGTCTCTCGAGATCAAGGAGGGGCAAAGGCATAGTTCGAGAGGTCTCCCGACTGACTGCCGTTAATGTTGTCTCTTGTGAAAGGCGTTCACTGAGGGCATATATGAAAAGTATAGTAATTGGTGAAATTGATGGACTTACTCTCTGGAGGAGAAACTACCCCGCAGAGATGTTGCAGCGCTTGCAGAATCTGCACCAAACTGTCCGGAGAGCAGAGCGCCACTTTCTATCGCTTCATTCCTGTATGGTTCCATGGGTATCACAGTAGTCGGATTCGCCTCAGTGTTCACGCTAGCAACGAGTGGTATTTGCGATGGTCCAGGGGTGCCAACAACGGTGTTGGCTCTGTCATCAAGAGTCGCTAGAAGAGCATCCAACTTCCCCAGGGCCCCTGTTAGCAGCCGGTGATCGCTTCTTCCGGGAGTCGTACTCTTGAGCAATCTACTGTATAGCTTCCTGTAATACTGTAGCCGTCCCTTCGGTAGTAAAAACAGAGCGTCGAGGGTCCAAAGAGAGGGATTCAGCAAACGTGCGGGTTGCGGCAAAGCAGGCGGTGGAGGATTGGTCGCTGAAAAGGCTTGCAGAACAGCAGGAAGCTTCGAATTTGACTTGACGAGCTCCCAATCATCGAAGCCAATGCAGTATCTGTCGGCGTATGTCACGTAAGGTTGTTCTAATTCATCAATCTTCCACATTGTGAGAACAGGTTTTTGGGACCGAAGTGTATGCCTACCCAGCGCATCAATAGGTCACCAAGAACCTTGGGAGAGGATGGATTTTCGCCGATCTCCTTGAGCTTCTACGAGGAATCAGATATGATGGTGTCAGGCCGGGTGGAATGAAGGTCTCACTGCCAGGAGCGTGCGATTCGTCTTATATACCCCTTCTACACTTCGAAACATAACGTCGAGTTCTGGCGGGGGAAGATTTGATCGTGACCAAGCAGCAGCCACTTTCTGTTATGCGAACGATGAGGCAGGATAGGGAACCAGGAGGTGAGGTGAGACGCACTCGGATAATGCCAGCGAGGAGCTCAACGTATGCTTTCTCGCTCTCTATAAGATCGCCCAATGGGCTATATTTCCGAGTCTTATCCACCACGGAGGATAGGGAGGATGGTGATACCGGAGACGGGGGGATGTCGAGGCCTAACATAGGAGTCAGAGGAGGTGATCGCGAAAGCAGAGCGCTTTTGTTGGGATACCTAAGGATGACATGATTCGCTGAGTGGGGTCTGTGTGCTCGTCGCTGCGTTTCGATGGTAGCGGTGGGGGCTCGTCCAAGCAACTTGTGGCCATCGTTGTATAGGCAGCGCTCATCGCAACGCAGGTCAGAGACGGTTGGAGGATAGAGCTGAGTACGGTAACGATGTGAATGGGAACTTTCGGGTTCTGTTGGCGTATGTAGTACTTTATTCCGTGTTGTCAAGCACCCCGCCAATGTCCTACCTGACCACGATCGCATGGCTCCACAAAACATTTACCACTCGCCAACGGACTGCAGAACTTTTGCGCCCTGAACTGGAGGAACACGTTCTATCCTCACATGACTACGAGTTAGCAACCAGATTCCTGCCTGGCCTCAGTAAGGACTGGCACGTAGGTCTGAATGGTACTTGTTCACGTTCATGGTTGACAGCACATTCAACACAGGTAGTGTATGGTGCAGGAACGTCGGCCGCGGTGTATGGCTATGGCTCTTACCTCGCTCGACCAAGATGGAACGTCTGGAGCCTCCGTCTCGCGTCCGTTGCAGCCTTCCTAATGGGATCGACATATGGCACTTTCAGGCAATTTTTGGTTCACTACCGGTTCGCGAACTCTTTGGAGAATCCCCAGGGCTTCATTGTAGCATTAAACCATGTCGACGAGAGACTCGGCGGAAGTGGACAGATAGGTTTCGCATTCAAAGAGATGCTCGCAAAGAAGCTGGAGATCAAGTCTGGACTTGACCACTCAAATCACGCACAAGATGCGAGCATGGTTCCTGAGGAGGGCCGGGACCAGGACAACACTGGTGAGTTCATCTTTATCGCCGTTCCTGTTTAACAGAATACTCAGCTTGTAGTTGATGACGTGCCCAGATCAGATCCAACCCAACTCAGGACCAGGTGGGACGAGATCAGAGCTGCTAGCCTACGCAGTGCTGGCCAGTCGTCTTGGGATACTATTCGACAGCGCCACGAACGCAGCAGGCTCCCTGATTCCAGCACACCTCCTTGCGATAGTTCCTCTATTGCCGAAGCAGACGAGCGTGCAGCCGCGCAAGCCAAGTTTGACGCTCTGCTGGAGGCTGAGAGACGCAGAGGTCAGTCCAATGGCGACCATGAATAAATTATCACCACAGCACTACTCTTACGCGACGCACTATGCAGCCAGTCAGTCCTCTGCATGACAAACGAGAATGAAACGGCACTTCATTTTGCCTCGGCTATATGTAGTAGGATACAGATCAATGAATTCAACAGGTGACAGTAAGCTATCCTGGGCAACTCCAGGCTGCGCTATTCTGTCCAGTCCCAGTGTGTATTTCATTTGGAGTGGATGATGCGATACGATATGAGGGTGATGGAACGGTGGAAAAGATGGCT